>JAJKFJ010022683.1:0-166128 GCA_027382625.1 Tetmemena sp. SeJ-2015 | reverse complement strand
CCGTGACGTCAATGATATTGCTGTGACGCACTTATCTGACGCACACAAACCTACCAGCCGAATAGGGATATTAAACACGTGGCACCCCCGCCACCTCACACTCTGAGCAGAAGCCCCCGGCTTCTGCTGACCATCCAAAAAAAACCTAAAAGGAGAAAAAAAATCCGGTAGCTTCGGACCGAGAGCAAGTCGCTCTGGCTTCGCTGTCCAGCTGCATGACTGAATGTTTGCCCATAGATCACATCCCTCCACGCCTAACAGGATTAGGAGGTTGAGTGGGAACTACTCACCTTTGATTATCTCTCCAGTGAGCAGCTCAACCACCTTCCCCAGGGCTTCGGCTGCCATTATCCCTTACCTCTTTTAAGCGCTCACCCACCAGCCAATGGATTACCAAACCAGAAAGCCTTCAGGGAAAGGGCGACCGGTGCCTAGTGCCGGTCGTGTGCGTCCTGAATTTTAACTTTCTAATTTAATAATTATTATCGGAAAAATGAATCCTATGAATGGATTGACTGTAGCGCCTGTTAAAGTAATTGCTCCGCTGATGTTTGGGATTGAAATAGCACAAATATAAGTAACAATAACTATCATTATGGAGAGCCATAGATTTTGCCTGTCTGTAATATCTTTTGCTTTTATCATTTGAAGGAATGCTTCTTTTGCTGGAATAACGCATAAAGGAGTTGTTGCTATCAAAGAAATGATCACTGAAAATATTGCGAATCGGATTAACTTGGATCCCTTATAGTCACACTCTAAAATGTTTCCCGAGTGAAGAGGATTTAAAATCTACTCCTCAATTGAATCTGCAAACGTTAAATACCCAAAGATGCCAATTATCAAATAAAGTAATACAATAAAGTAGCTCGATCTCAAGATGATTCTGTCCATTCGATTCAGACTTCTTCTATCTAATTCCTTATACATCTAGGGAAGAATTCCTTAGTACATGTATAGGAAAACTATGAAGGGAATACTCTACACGAATTTATCCCAGTCAAGAATAACCCATTTAATGCTCTGGAATTTCTAGGAGAACTAAGGTACCACTAATTCGTTAGAGAAGAATTCATAAACGATTGCAAATACAGTGAACATGGTGCAGCATGCTCCAGCTGCTGATACGTACATAGTCTAGTTTAATTGTGAAGGTATCGAAAGAGGAAAAATTATGAAAGCTGTTAAAGCAGTGGCATAAACTAAAGTGCCAACTTCATTCTTCTTAAGCCAGTAAGGAATTTCATATTTGCTTAGTAGTCCTTCGAAGAATTCAGGAATCATTGTTTTCAACTAAAGATTATTTAGTGACCATAAAAATTACAAGAGTCACACATGCTATTTAGAAGCCTATCATTGAAATTAGCATTGATAGAGATATTATTGGCTTCCACCTCCTTCCAAAGCATAATTTAGCGAGAGATTCATAGTTATATTTTCCAGTTATTTGATCGCACTTAACAAGTAACATCCCAGAGTAGTAACTTAAAAATGCTCCAGAAATAATTAGAAAAACTCCAAAAGCAAGTCCAGTTAAGCCTATAATGTAGGGAATAGTAAGAGTACCAGCGCCACATGTTGCTGCCGTAAGAGAAACAATAGACCCTCGCATGCTCCCTGATCTAATAGTAGCCTTCATATATGTTTAATTACCTTTATTTATCCCTTATTTTTATTAAAATAGAAAGATATTTGTGGTATAACAGTTATATTTATTTATTTATTTCTAAAGATTAGTAAAGTATATATGTTTTGGTGTTGGACATCTGTGGAAAAATTTAAATTTTTTATAATTTACGGGCTTTCTATTGATGCTTATGAGATACTCATTTTTCTAGAAGCTTAATTATTTAGAAGGGCGGCGGTTCTACTGTTTTCAGATCCAGTTTTGACGAAACCTAAAGATGAGTTATTTGTATTCTATTTACCCAAGAAGAGTTTCTTTTTGCATTTTTAGGCCATTAAACTATTTAGAGGAGTATTTTGTGCTTGGTTATCCCTCAAAGTCCTCTGCATTTTCGATATTCATTTCTATTTGTCTTATTTCGTCCATCCTAAACTTTTTCAATTTAGATTTGGAAAATTTACTTTTTCTCTGAACTTTTAGCAGACATTAAATAACTTCAAAATTTATAATTTAACGTCACTCTCCAAATATTAAGTCTGCATGTTGATGCATATATTACATTTTATTTTTATTTTGATGGATTAAATCATGGAAAAGCTGGATGTAAACTAGTTTGAAGTTAAAAAAGTTGGTTTTAAATTATAAGTTAAGAAGTATCTTTTAATTGGTGAATTGAATGGGACCTAAAAAGAAGAAGACAGCAGCAGCATGCGAAGGAATGTCAGTAAATGGAGATGACTAGCCATCTGGCATCTCGCTTACAGTATCAGATAAGGGGTGTAAATCAATGAGCTTTTAATATGGCCTGAGAGGCTGAAGAAGATGAAGACTAGTGTGATGCAGCCAAGCTGATGAAAATCTGTAGCCACCTAAGAAGATTAAGAAGAAGGGCGCAAAAGATTCAGACGTTGGGGAAGCTAAGAAAACTCAGGCTAAGAAGAAACAGCCTAAAGGTACTACTACACTAATTTATATTCTCAAAATAAACTATTATAGAGTAACCAGAAGAAGAAAAGGGAGAAGAGGGGGCTGATGAAGCTGCTCAAGAAGACTAAGAAATGTAAAACGATGAATAAGCAGATCCCGAAGCTCTTAATTCAAATGAAAAAGTTTCACCCACCAACTCTGATACCAAAGTAGCTGGAGAGGAAGAAGCTCAACAAGAAGAAGAGGAGCAAGAGGAGGAAGAAGAACAGGCTGAAGAAGAGGAAGAAGGAGAAGAGGAGGCTACAAAAGATTCTTCTGTAGCTAAAAATGCAGCCCCAAAGAAAAAGGCTATGGGCTATGACTAGCCGAAAAAGATGATGACCGACAAAGAAGCAGAGACAGCAATAGCTGAGTTCATGGAGAAGGTAATTATTAGTTTTTTAATCCTTTGAATAGCAAAATAGACCATACTCAGTGCAAAACATCTTGGATAGTTTCTAGCAAAGAATCAAGAAGGTATAGTGTTAGAAGCTAATGGATGAGCTGGTAGTAGCTCAGATTTTGTCTTGTAAAGAGTATGGAAAATCGAAAGTCTATCTCATAAATTAAGACTTGTTTGACACTTGCACTAACGATGAGCTTCTTGCCTAGAGATTAAAAAGGTTGGAAAAAATAATTCAGTCCAGGCAGCCAAGCAACTTTAACAAAAATTTAAAACCCCGGAATTTTTTTAGGGTGAAGGAAGTCAGCCAAGGTTAAAGCAACACAGATATGAAAAATGATATAAAAAATTTACAGAAAGATATTGAAGCTAATAAGGCTACTTTGACTCCTTTTTTGACAGGAGGAAGAAAGTTAGTTACAGAGGTAGAGCTTAAAAAGGCTGATGCAAGTCTAAAGAAGATGTAATAGGAGTGGAAGAGGAGAAAAAGAGGATGCAATGAAGTCATGGAGCAAATAAGTGAAAGTGCGGAAATGAATAAGAAAGATTTCATCAAAAAGCTAGGATTGGAAACAGATGAAATGTATAATGTTGTTTGCCCTATCTGAAAAAAGGCTTTTTAGTTTTAAATAATTCTTCAAAAATTTAAGATAAATCTGATCTGAGAGAAAACATTTCATTTTATTGTTTTAAAAATAGAGAATTTAAATCAAAGTGTCAGACTTCGATCATTCATTAGTAAAATTACTGGCCAGTCGCTCTCTCAATCATGTCAACTGAAGATCTCTCTGCGTTCCAATCAGCTCTTCCTCTAGGAACCATAATGCCTCCTCCAATATTGAAAACGTGGGCCTTTGATTCACTTCCAACATGTCTATTTCCAGCGAGATAGTCATCAAGAGACATTTTCTGGAAGAGAGTTGCACAGCAAACAATCAAAGCCACAATTAATAAACCAATCAGTAGTGCTCCAATAATGAAAGGCCAGAACACCAAATATGTGCCAGTGCCCACAAAGGTGAACTCAACCTAAGATGTCTCCTCTTCATGATCAACACCATTCATGGCCACTGTAAGCTTAATAGTTTCTCTATAAATGCTCTCTGGATCATCTTCTACTGCTGGGGTTACGCACTTAATGACTGTCTCATTTATGAAAATGGCTTGAGTCTCTCCAAATCTACCGAATTGGCAAGTTATTCCACCTAATGCACTACCCAAGTTAATAAGTCCTTGCTACTCTGCTTCAGAGGGTCTATTAACTGGAACTGGCTCGAAGAACTCAGTATTTTCATCAGCCCAAACAAGAACTTCTGATATAGTTCCAATATCAACTTCACATGGATCGCATCTAATCAAAATTGGCTGGTCATAGAATCTGAACTTGTGTGATGACTCTGTCCATGGATCATACTCATCGCTTGTGAAAGCAATTGAGAATGGAATGTCTTCAGGGAAGGTTGAGGGAGGAAGTGGTTTGTAGTCTTAAGGAGCTTTGCAGACTAATCTCTCAAATGATAAGATCTGTGCATCAACAATTGCATAGTCTGCAGGTGTTCCGAATCTGCATCTTGCAGTATTACCTTCTTCATCAACGAAACCTTTACCTTGAACTATCACGTCTGTGACTCCTGAAGTTGGTCCACTGTTAGGGTAGATCTGCTCAATGCCATATGGATATAAGAAATATTTTGATAGAACAGGAGTATCTATTGAGAGCCAACTAAGCTGGTAAGTATTCACCTTCATAGTAATTTATCATTTGATATGCTTTGGAGTGATATAAACTGCTTTACCAATCGAATCTCCAAGCTTGCAAGCCATATCTACCAAGTTAATTCGATTTTTTGAAAAGAAGCTCTTATGATATTTTATTCCATAAAAGTTGATGACTCCTAATCCAACTGCAGGACCTTGAATTAAAAATCTCGACTATAGGTTGAGGATAATATTGGAAACCTCCAACAAAATTGTTCCAATCTTTTCCATTAGGAGCCTGAGATTTATAATTTCCAAAGTACTAGTCTCCACCTTAATTAAGAAGGATTGGGCACCTAATCTATCTCCAAGATACTTTATTCAGATTCGAGGGAAAGCTCTGGTTATTGAGAAGAATTTAAAAAATTAAAGAAAGTTACTTGAACTCTAACAGCTATCATTATATTTGCTAGAGATGCGCACATAATTGTACTTGAATTCAAATAAATACCTGGCATCTTCTTTGGTGGTATATTCAAATTCATTGGAGTGAATTTGCAATTAAACTCAGAGGGGTTGCTAACATTAGTAAAGTTTGCTTAGATTTAAGATTTATTGCCTTTATATTTACAATCGATTCCATTCAAACTAACCTCAAATTAAGATGAAAATTCAAAGGAGCATTGCAAACGATTCTTACTGTGGAATCAAACTGAAATAAAGTTTTTCCAAACTTGCAGTGAGGAACTACTCCATACTCTGGGAAGTACTTAAACCAGGCTCTAGTTTTTAAAATCAAACCTGAATGAGGCTGGATATCTCTAATTTGAAATGACATCTTCCTCTACTGTTTGATAAAGAGATTTTTAAGGCATTTACTCTAGTATGATATTGGATGTCTATATTCTTTCCTACTTCAACGTAGTAAGGGCCTCCATGAGTTCTTGTCCAGTTTGAGATTTGAGGGGGATTCATATAAACTGCATGGTAGGTTGAACCCTCAGTCATTACTGTATCAACTCTACAATTACAAAGCTTCATAGATGTAAGCCTTGAGCTCGTTTATCTATATTTCAAACTTCATTTTCTCATAAACAAAACTTAGAAACCTAATAATTTAATTTTGATAAGTAAACTTTAAATGTAGTCCTCGACATAGCTCTTAGGAATGGTGTCAGTGCTTAGCACTCCCCACTTGGCTTGAACAGTGGACTTAGGAGGTTTGAAACCAGTTCCTAACAATCTTTAAATTGTACCTCCTTGAACAGGACCAGACATAGGCACAGTTCTGTGGATGAGAAGCTCTTGAGTGAAGTAAATTAATTTATCTTACATTAACTGCGATATCTAGTTTTACTTGCTCAAATTCGAAATATAAGTCTGCTCTCACAAATACCTGATTCTAATAAATATTATAGTATATTATAGGCTAGCATTTAGGACATATGGATCAAAGTATTATTAATCAGGCTTGGTATACTTAGGAATCCTAACTCTTACAAAAATAAGTCATAGCCTTGACAAGAATAGCTTAATCTGGCTCTCCAAAGCGTACAAACAAATCTGAGCATTAAGGATCAGGGCATTTCAGGTTAGTGCCTTCTATGTCCATGTAAGCGTCGTTCTTATGCTTAACTGGTCCAAACTAAGGATAGAGTCTAATGATATGAGGAGAATCGTATGCAATGAAGCTGTATGGCTTTCTGGGAAGAGGAATACTCTGCCAATCTTGATCGTTTAATGAAATCTACATTAGAGCTTTCTTTCCTTCTTGGAGGGCTGGTGTGTACCAAATAGCTTAGTCATCAGTGAGATCCTCAGGCTTTACTCTATACTCTGGGGCCAAAGGCTCACCTGTCTCTGGATCTACGAATCTAACCCACATTTTGTTCTTTTTCTTATCAGGGTTTCCATTTGTGTCCTTGATAGGGGTAAAACCAAGACCATTTATGGTAACTTTTGGGTGAGTAAATTATACTAGCCAAAGTTTATAAATTTAATTTTTCATTCATAAAAGAATGTTAAATTAGATTAGTTTCAAAATATTCCACCCAATAAACTTGAGTTCCTCCAATATTAGGTCCTGAGTGAGGAGTGAAAGAAGATATAAGAGGATCGTTGTAGTATTCGAATGTATTCTCGTCATCCTTAACATGTAGAATGAAATCTTTTGTAAAGTATAGCCTGGCTGAATATCACTAAGTACTGGATCTTTATTAGGATATATAGATTAAGCAATCAATAGTCACCTCAACGAAATAGAACAGCTTATATTTCAATTGACTCATCCATAATAGTGGCATTAGTGAAGATTGTCTTATTAAAAACGCACATTGCTTTTTAGACATTTATATTGAAATTTCTTCCATAGAGAGTGATCTAGGTGTATCCATAATCTGGACCGCACTTAGGCTCGATCTCATCTATTATAGGAGTCTCATAGTAGAGATACTAAACTGTAGGTGAGTACATCTCTAACTCCAATGAAACTGACAATGGCACAAATCCAGGATGATCAACCTTAGGGGAATAGCATTCAATTTCAGAGGTAGATAGGAATTTTCCTGGCACAACTATTTTTTAAATTATGATATTGATAGGATTGATATCAAAGAGATATGGTGGTCTGTAATAGTAGAAGATTAATGTATACATAATATCATCTGAGTATTACTGATTATTCAAATGAAGTGGATATCTCAAGACATAAGAAGGAGGAGAGTGGATTATATAATTATTCCTCTATCAGGAACAAGCTCATTGAATTAAAAATTGAGTTCTATTGGTTATTCAAAGATACTTTAGAACATGATTTTGAACCAAAGGCGCATCTGGTTTGAATTTATAAACTTGAACCACAGTATCTCCATCTTTCTCCTTAAAAATAAACTTAAACTAGATGCCAGGTGAGTTATCACATTGAAGGCTACTTTAAGTGAGTCTCTTGTTCACCATTAAATATGTGTGTAAAGTAAAATTTAGGGAATATAAATAATAATCAATTTCAAAACCAGCACTCATTACAGTCTAGTTAAGAAACCGAAATTACTATCCTATGTATATTTAAATATGAACAATAGATATGAATACCAGAAATGGGGCCAGACTCAGGGTTGATGATTAATTAGTCAGGCAAAGTTGGCATCGAAGAACTGTTAGCATAATTAGGATCATAGTCAGCAGGAGGGAAGTATTGATTTCCTGTTGGCTATAGAGGGCGTTAAGATTATTGCTCTGGTTGCTCTGACTACTCTGGCAGCTCTTCTTCTTGCTGCTCATATTTATTATTGTAGGCAACTACGCCTAAAAGGAATAGTGCCTTGCTAAGCATGGGCTTCTTGAATCGAGAATTTACTCGAATGCGGCGATGCTCCTAAGAACCACCTATTAGATGATCACCATAAATATTAATTCTATTCAATACATTTTTATTATTCAAGGAGGTAAACTCTATTGCTAAATGTGAATAAAATTTAGTCCTTCATTAGATTTACCAAGACAAGATTTATTTCTAAGAGAGTAATAGACAATTTGAAAACATGATCGAGGGATCTGAAGAGCTCTAATTATTATAAAGCTTCTAATTTTGCTAGAGTTGATTATCGAATAGTAAATTATGAGTGAATGTGACTGTTAGAATTAACTAGAATGGAACTAACACAACCAACTCTTCAGAAGTTTATCTAAATTGATAATAAAAGATGTCATTAGATCATGGATCTATTACGAATACGACCCTTCAAGTGTCGAATTCTACTACTACAAAGATTGCGTTATCAGAGATATGCAAAACTGTAGTAGTTTGATTGCAGGAGGAACTCCTGTTTCGGTAACTGGAGCCTTCTTATAGAATTTTTGGAAACAAAATAGTCAGAGCTCAGTTTATTTTTCACAATGCTCCTCCTAATGATGAGCTAGGAGTTCTACTTCCCTTTGAGGTAGAATATAATAGATTGGACAGACTCAGGTTTCAAGTTTACTTACTATGAAGTGCCTCAACTTGACTTTATTACACCAACTGCTGGCCCTGAGGCAGGAGGAACTATGATTTACATCTTTGGCGCAAACTTTAAAAGCATCTCCAGGAGGTTGGGGACAGGGTGACGCTGTTATAATAAAATAACTTTCAACGGAGGTGATTACGACAATATGAATTTCACCTTCACTTTCTTCTCCATTTTAGAATATTAATTTTCGAAGTGGGCCTTCAGATGGATCGGGTGGCGATATAATAGTGGAGGGATTCGGCTTTAGAAATGATACTGAAGCCGCTCTGCAAACTTAACAACACTTTATATCAACCGACTTCAGTATCTATAAAATGTGCCCAATGCCAAAAGCTTAAGGTGGCTAAATTATTTTTAGAAATGTTGCCCTTGCTGTGGCTCCTTTTAGATAATAAAGTAATGAAGTCGAGGATATTTTCCCTAAACAAGGTCAAGCAATATTTTTTATATTGCAATAAAGTTTGCGGATTAAAATTATAATTATGTGAGTATTTAATTAGCGGGGCTTAGGATAATATCATGATTTTTAACTTGTTTTAAAGTAATTGAAAAATATTAAAAGTTTATTGCAGAGAATTTTACATTAAAGAGGAGTAAATGATTTAATGACACTTCACTTCATCTTTTTCAAAATAATTTTAGATTAATTTAACATTGGCATAAGACTCTTAAAAATAAAATTTTATTGATAAAAATATTAATTTTATTTAAATAAATTTGAGAATTAAAAATACAACACCTATGAACTTTTCAAATCTTATTTCATTTAATAAAATTATCCAATATTTTGAGGATTCTACTTTTATGGTGAAGGATTTAGAGATGATTACAACTTGGTAAAAATGATTGTTTAGCAATCAAATGTGTAGTGGAAGATATGGAACTAGTTAATGAAGGAAATAATTATTCTCCTGGACTACTATAACCAATACCACTATGTATCTGCCATATGGCATTGATTAAGTGAAGTAATAATCAAATGATCCCTTAAAGTCTTGACCATTAACTCTTTAATGATTATATGGTTATCTTGCTCAAAGTTCTTTCCAGCTAGATTCCATTTGGGAGTTTTGCACTGAACAGCATTAGGAGATCCCTTCTCAAGTGGGTATCTTTCCATCTGAGCCTTAGTGTACATTACTCTGCCATCCTCTGCCTTGAATCTGCAAGTGAAGTTGGAATATCTTCTCAATCTATCGATAGGATTCTTCTTGAAGTCTGCTTCCTATTTTATTTTCTTGATTCTCGAGATTTGCAGGTGACTCATCATTTATAAGTTCCTTATAGTCTGGCTCTTCATAGTAAAACTTATTTAAGAATCAGTATCTTTTATAATTTATAAGAATGTTTAGTAAACTTCAACGTTATTTTCAGTGAAGTCGTTTTCATAAACAGATGCGTCAAGATGGATGGGATCCCAAAGCACGTTAGTCTGTGATTCCTTGTAATTCATAACTGTCTATGGGAAAGTAGTTGTCTCTAAGGTGTACTTATCGATATAAGTTGCTTGCCTAATGCAGTCTTTGTTAGTGCATTGAAGAGTGTAACCATTAGAGGCTGAGCTGAACAAAGACTGAGTCTAAGAGGAATTCACAAAACCGAATCCTTTTATTCTCACTATAGTTGTTCCCTCAACTGATATCAAACGAGGCTCAGCATTTAAAACTCAAATTAGGAGATTAAAGTAACCATAAGTTTTTCCATCGTTAGTAAAATCCTTTCCATTAAGAGTTAACTCAACTCTTAAAACATCAGGCTTAATTAATCTTACAAAAGTCTCGTTAGTATAGGTAGCCTTGAAAATGATTAAGATTACTCAATTAAATCTTTTGAGAACTGTTGTCCATTAAGTGCGACACTCACTACAACTGCATCTGGAATTTAAATAGCAGGAGATTTCACCCAAATTGTCGTATCAAGAGTCTCATTGATTGGTTTAATCTCAAAAGTTGCGAATCTAACAGTTCTGTTACAGGCTCCTTCTTAATTGAAGCCACTACCTAGAACCTTTACAGTTGTACCACCTCTTGTTGGTCCAGAGCCTGGCTAATTTGAACATTTATAATATAAACTAGATCTTTATAGTACATAAACTTGAATCTTGGGCCAGCTATCTCTCTTCCACCATCAATTATATACAAATTTAGTTAAAACAGCATATGATTAGTTAGCATGGAGTAACCAAGGGAGTTAAGAAGTGAGGGTGAGTCACACTTTATTGTGAACTCATCCATTTATAATATTTAGCTTTGTTGTGTCCCATATCAAGGAAATTTATCTATAAAGAAGAATAACACAACTGTTTCGTTAAACTTGCAACTAAAATTATTAGTTTAGCATTTAATTTTAATAGAATTATAATGTTGCCAGTATCTCTAAAATTAGAGCCTATCGCTATAACTTTAGTTCCTCCTTTTACAGGACCTTCTCTAGGATTGAATCTGGAAAATTAGAAGATGTTGTTATCATCTGATACTATATTTCTATTTTAATTCAAAGTAATTTCAACAATGGACTATCTCAATAAGTGTATCTTAATGATGAGAGTAGCAAATAGTCTTAGTTGAATTGATGACAGTTGCTGGAACCTTTGCTAAGTTTTCAAACATGCAGAAAGTGTCATTTGCATTATCTATAGGCTGATCCTTGAATGGGTTAAAGTTTCTACCCTTCAAAAGAACCTTGGTGCCTCCAGCATCTGGACCTCTATCTTATAATGCTCATTGATGGCAGGCCATGAGTAGTACCAGAAGAATAGAGTGTCCCTTGAGTTCTATCAAATTCCAATGTAACAAGAGACATTTATGATACTGTGAAAGGAATGGGCTTTTCCACTACATCTGAGAACGGCGAGGTGCATATCATATAGTTTGAGTTGATGAAAGTTGCAATAACTGATTTTGAGTTAAATTAATTTTCATCTGGTGTTAGTGTCAAAATTCAAAAAGTTTTCTCCCCAAACTTAAAATATATCTCCATCTTTAGGTCCGTATCTAGGATAGATAGCATGAATTTTAGGAGGATTGTAGTATCTAAAAGGAATTGAGTTTCCTACATCTGAGAAGTCTCCAGTCAAACTAACTGTAAACGCAACAATCTCAGCTCTACCGAGGCCAATTGATTTTAATTGAAGGCAGTATTCATTCTATACACGGATTAGTTTAACTGGACTTAATGAAATTTAAATTTAAAGATATTTTGACGAGTTCACCTCATATTTATTACCTTTTCTCTGTGTCTAGCTTCTTTCTCATCAATAGTTCTCATTTAAGCAGTACAGAGTACGTAGGTTGCCTCTACAACCATGTCATCATGCCCGAATTTGCACTAAAATAAAGTTAAGCTCAAAGATACGGCAAATATTGAGTTAGCAAATTCATCTTAAATTTGAGCCAATCATTTGCCCATTAAGAAACTTAATGATTCTTAATTTAAATCAGACTTACCATGGGCTTGGGATAGTAAAGTTCCATACTCTAAGAAAATGGTCCTCCTCTCACTAGAACTCTTGTCAATCCTCTCTAAGAATGGTTGATGGCGTCAATCCTTGTTTTGACTGGGCCGATTGGTACTGTTGAATTAGGATCAGGCAAAATTAATTTTTTAACATCAGATTCTTGAGCTGAGATAATACCCACGGCAACATTTCAGTAAATCAATTGCTTATATTAGATGATCTGTCATAGAAGGAATCATTTGAATTCTAACTATTAATTATATTTGAATTAAATGCTACTCGTTTTAAATTATTCAATCACAACTCAACCTATGATAAACAAAGTCTAAACCTAAATTTTCTGCAATTAAAACTACTTCATTAAACTCACAGACCCAAATAAGGAGCTCTTTTTTACAAGAAAGTTATGAAAATTAAACTTAATCTACTCACAAACTTTTCTCTCTCTTTTTAATCACTAAGTTCCTGGAATTGTTTAATTCTAGCTTGTGTCAGTTGACCCGTCAGTGTTGGTGTTTCCACTATTTGAGTTATTGTTTCAAATATATAATATAAAATAATTATTGCCAGTACTTCCACTATCAGAGCTGGTAGGAGCCACAGTGTAGAGTGAGTCAGGGGGAGTTGAAACTACATGTCTATAGTAAAATTAAAATTGCAAATCGAATTAAGTAGTAGTAAAGATGAATTGATGGATTTGAAGCAGATGTATAAATGTGCAGGAAATACAAGACAAACAAAGTGTTCTCAAAGCTCAAGTTGCTGAGTGTTTTGGCTCTCCTCTCCTCGCTGTGTGAGTGTTATGCTGATCCTCATCGAATTCTGTCTCTTGATTCTCTACAAGTTCAGACTAGAATTCTCTCATGCTTCCGAGATATCATAGTTGCTCTTGAGTCAAATGTGCAGGAACTTCCCATGAGTCTTCAGATCCACTTTTCTCTCAGTGAGGTTGACGAATAGCTAAGAATTCTGTGTTTTCGCGTCCGAGTGCTGCCATCTCTTTCAATCTGTACTACTTGAGTCTTCCATTCTTAATTGCTATAATAGAAATGATTAAAGAAAACTTAAATACATTAATTAGATTACTCTTAAAATTAATTAAGAATTGCAAACAGTAATTTAGACTCTGATTAAATTTTTAAGTTACTAATAATCTTTTCTTTATTTAAGATATCATTAAGAACTATATTAAGAATGTTTGCCTTAAAAGAGATTAACTTTTAAGAATTCTTAATTAATTTTAAGAGTAATCTAATTAATGTATTTAAGTTTTCTTTAATCATTTCTATTATAGCAATTAAGAATGGAAGACTCAAGTAGTACAGATTGAAAGAGATGGCAGCACTCGGACGTGAAAACACAGAATTCTCAGCTATTCGTCAACCTCACTGAGAGAAAAGTGGATCTGAAGACTTATGGGAAGTTCCTGCAGATTTGACTCAAGAGCAACTATGATATCTCGGAAGCATGAGAGAATTCTAGTCTGAACTTGTAGAGAATCAAGAGACAGAATTCGATGAGGATCAGCATAACACTCACACAGCGAGGAGAGGAGAGCCAAAACACTCAGCAACTTGAGCTTTGAGAACACTTTGTTTGTCTTGTATTTCCTGCACATTTATACATCTGCTTCAAATCCATCAATTCATCTTTATCTGCACCAAGGGTTGATTAGAACGAAGAAGATGAGTATGAAAGCGAAGAGGAGCTGAGCTGCCAGAGCTCCAAAATAAATGAACCATTTCTCAGATTTAAGGTGCCCTACAAACATCACAATAACTGTCACAAGATAGAGGTAGAGCATCACAATAGGGAAAGGCAAAGGAGTTATCACTTGAATAAGCAAGCCTATAGCCAACATGAAGAACTGTCTCTGCTCAATATCTAATTTGAATGCCTTTAAAGTCTTAATCATTTCAGCTTTCTCTTTAGGGTTACGGATTTCGAAGAAGTAAATTATCCCTGTAGTTGCGAGGTAGATAATGTAGAGGAATAAGATAGCCACTATTGCTGCTTTTTTGCAATCAATGACTTCTTTCATGAGTCCTTGCATTTCGCTTGCATCGTCGTAAGTGTTGCACATTTTCTTCCTTTTGAGATTTTCAAAATTTAAAACAGTCTATTTCTAAAGCTCTTAGCTAAACATTTGCAATAAATGTTAAAATCTTAATATTGTAAATTAATAAGATTATATCGTCACAAATTCTATGTCATAAAACTCACGAAAGCTATAATTCAAAAACTAATTCAAGACTTTTCTCCTAATAGCGCTATTTTCCCTGATAAATGGCTATGTGTATGAGAAGAATTAACTTGGAGCATAAAATACACTTTAATTCACTTCATCACCATCTAGAGCCTTATCTTATGATGTAAGAAATTTATTAAAGTGATGATGACTCTGACCATTCTATATAGATAAACTTCCATTAGTTCTATTCTGCCTTCTCTGGAATTCAGAATATCAATAAAATTGTGATCTCCTCATATAAGATGAAAGAGACTGACACTTCTTGCAGCTCGGTACCTAAGAATGCTTATTGCTAAGAGTTCAATCTCCAATAAGTTCCATTCATGCAACTCAATTAGACAGTGAAGAATTGCATGGAAGATGCTTACCTCTACATTTTTGCAGACCCTAATAACCTTGAGAAGGCATCTCTAAGCATTTTGCTTAATACTCTTTAAGGTAATCCTAAATACTTTCTAAATTCAATAGAGGATAAGGCATGTAATGGATTGCTGAACAACGACTACCTGAACTAGTGTACACCATACAAGACTGAAACTTGTTTTATGGTAGAAGAGTGTCATACAGTTTGCGGAGAACTCGATTGTTGGAGAGGCGAGGAGAGCTCATAATTTTATGAACTAGTAGTCCCCTCAAACATAACCTCAGACAACTCAAAGAATCTGTGCATATACTTTAACAGTATGATTTTAACACTTATCAAAATTAATAGGTATTGACCCTAAGGGTTGTGCAAGCTGCTAGATATATTCTGATGTGCTCTAATTCGAAAGTGCAAATCCAACCTTACTCCCATACTAAACCTTCATCCTCTCAATATTCTTGATTCTGATCATCGTACTTACATTAATAGCAGCATACTACAACATTTTCCTAGCAGTAAGAAGCCGTCCGCCATTCAAAGTTTTGCGATTATGTCCTCAAATTAAAGCAATTCAAAGTTATAGAAATCAAATTTAAAATCAAAATTTTTTCTTTAGCTTACTAAAATCTAACTTTGGTACCTGGATCTTCTTTGGTTCTTCTTGTTTGCTTTCTTCTTAAATTTTGGATGAAGTAGTTAAATCTGAGCTCCTTAGATTTTCCGAAATGGTAAAATTTTTCTTGTTGAATAAATTAACTGGTCTCTATTATTTTTACTTTACATTTTTAAGTTGTGCTGAAAGATCTTTGTCAGTTCAATCATAAATTAATTGTAATTAAAATATTATAGTTCTAAATTGGACTTGCTAATTTTGGCCACTTTCATCAGATCTCTCAGACACTTTTCCACTTTAAGGTCTTGAAACAGGATTAGAGAAGAGATTAACTTTCCTTCGTTGAATGTGAGTTCCTGCACTATTTCCGAGTGAGTTGGCTTAGTCACTGTGTGTTGAGCTTAAATTGTCCTTATTCTCTACAGACCTCTGACGCTATGACACCAGGATTTTATGTTTGCGAAACTCTTGATAAATAAACTCAGAGAAGTGCTCCTCAATCAGTTTCTTCTCTTAAGCCTTATCAAAGATATTTATTTATTAAAATTAAAGAGTGTACCAACTTGAATACCCTAGATAACCTTATCAAAAATGAACTGATCCTCTTTGCGAATTTCATTAAATATCTTGGCAAAGGTATCATATCTACTATTTAGAAGTTCTTATCGCTTTCTTCTTTGCGACTCAGTCAAACTTTGAAGGGTGCTTCTTCTTTTTTAGCTCGTAGAAAAGTCCTCCAGCTAATCTTCTAAGAACTACTCTGGACTTTAAAATCCAAATCCATTCTTGCTTAGAGGAGGTTTCGAATTAGAATTTGTCGTGCTCAATCTCTTTGAGAGAGAGCTATATTATCTGTCTTGGTTTATCTGGCTATCAGTAAACGCAACTTGCTCTAATTTAATCTTACAAGCAGAAAATAAAAATTAAATTAAATAATGAGTTTTATATCTAGAAGTGTTGAAATTAGTATGCTAACCCTGATTCTAAGAAGAGGTGGCAGAGTTCTCTCTTTTCTTTGAGAAAATATTTTTTAAAAATTAAAATTTAATATTTTTGTACTGCTGCTTATTTTTAGTATCCTAGACGTCTGTCTTCTCCTCTCCATACTGACTTTAAAAATAAAAAAATAAGACTCAGAGCTTCAAGATCTTCCAATATTTAGTTTCTACTTGAAGTTTTTCCAGACTCTACTCGGATCTTTTAATATAAACGATATTCTTATAATATTTTATAATTAGATCTTTTAATTACTATCTCTTTATGTGTGATTCTCGGATGATTCTCTCTAAAATTGAAAATTATGAAGTAGATTATGAGATAATTTTGAGCTTATGATAGTTAAATCGTTGATCCTTTAATTGGTTGAAGTGGCAAGATCTTGCTAGCAAGAGGCAGATTTCTGGAGTTTAAGATTCTACTCCTTGGTGCCGTCTTTATCGAGCATTAGATAAGAGAAGAAGAGTTTGAATTTTAAGTTAGTGATCACTATTTTCCCCAGAATGCAAACTTTAAGAAAACTCTCTCAGGATTTCTACAACATATTCCTGTTAAAGCTATTCATAGTTTTAGCTTATAATCTCCAAAGTCTCAGTCATACTCTACACCTCTAATCTAGTATCATATTTACATAGCGCTATCAGTTTAATTATTCTATAAAAATGATATTTTTAATAGTTTTTGGATCTAATTTGTAATAGTTTTGAGGGCAGTCTAGCTGACATCTCTGTGTGAGAGTTCTATTCTTTAATAAGTTGCATCATCTTTTATTTCTTCAATAGTTTATTTTTAATTTTCAGCTGAAGGTCTTGATCTCAAAAGCTAAAATAATAATTGTCTATAATTTTTGCTTTACCTTTTTATTTGATTGCTTCAGAACATAAATACTACTACCATCTAAAGAGCCTTAACTTTAAAGAAGGTCTTTATTCCTTGAGCTATATATTTAAATGCCTTAATTTAAAATGCTATTTGCAGCAGTTTGGGATAATTTGAGAATGTTATTTCTAATAAAGAATTAATTTAATTATCAATAATTTGTTAATAAAATATATCTTTAATAGTAGATCAGTAAAGTTAAATTTGCAGATGGCCTCATTTATTCAAAAAATAACTAAACTAATTTCATAAATACAATACTTTTAGGGTCAATAAGAGTGGGTTTATTTTTCAAAGTAATCTAATTTAATTATTTATTTGGCGCAGCATTCGACTTGCTTGCTTAAATAAATGCAATATAATATATATTTGCATCGAGGATTGACTAGTCCCCACCCTTGAAAAATTATATCTTAGATTTGGGGATTGCTTTTCCCATCTTTACTAATTTTAGTGTGCTATTCAATGGATTGGGAGCTTAAGTTTTAGAATTCACCATCCTCATTTTATAAGAATTTTTAATTTGACTTTCTTTAGAAATTTAAGATTTCTTTATTTTGTAGTATCTTTAATCGCTTTTACAAAATTTAATTAAAATAAAGAAAGCAAGCAATTAAATAATAATTATTGAATAAATTTTTGTTGATATTTTTGGGTTCTAGAGCTGAAAATGTTAATTGTATATAATATTATAGCATTGATATTTGTAAAATGTAATAGCTAATTTTAGGGAGTTTGATTCTGAGTGGAATAAAGGATAGAAGAAGTAGTCAACTCAACCTAAACCTTCTCATCTTCATCGCGCGGCAAATAAGAATCCACAATCTTATTCAGATCCACCTTGCCTAATCTTGGAATTAACTATAAATATTAATTCGGTCTTGCATGATGGCTGGTTTGATGTTTAGTCAGTGCTTTTACTATTTAATTTGAGAGGGCTAGTTGGGCTACTATGAAATTTTAGAAAATTAAGTCCCTGAAGATTCTCCCTCCGTCCCCGAAGATCATAAAAAATAAATATGTATTCACAGATGGCTGCCCAAACTACTCAGTTAATTCAAAAAGCGAAATTATAACTTGTCTTATTCTCAGTATTAAAACTTTGTCAGAATTTCAAGCTCTGACCTTCTCAGCGTCTCTCTTTCCTAGTTCTGTTATTGAGAGTTGCTTGACTGATCAGGAGACTTCTTAGAATAGAACTACTCGAATAAAGTTCTTTGAGGCGAGCCTGCCTAATTTTGGAATTTGTCTTGTTAGAGCTAGAATATTTACTTAAAATTTCTCTTCTTATACATTTAATATATACTTTTTATAGTTTATTCAGACGCTCTATAATGCTAAATTTCTGTCCCCAAATAAAAGTTTAGCCATAGTAACAAAAGTAAAATAGATACTCATGCCTTCTTAAATGAAGGAATAAGAACTTTGTGACTTGCTGCATTATTTGCAAACCTTGATAATAAACCCTGACTTCTTCTGAATACATTTGGATCAGCCTGGAATGCCCTCTGATAATCTTAATTATTAATAATTATAACAATTATCTCTATTTATTTTAGGAGCAGTCATATGTGTAACATGAGAGAACTCTGAAATGCCATTCACCTTCTTACTCTGCAATCTGCTACTCAAATCTTGGACTGCTGAAGTGCGGTCGCTCATAGAAATTATATCAAAGTGAGTTCTTTACACTCCCATAGTTGATTTTAATTCCCTCTATTTAGCTTCCCAGAGTAACTAAGTACCGTAGTTTGACTGGTACTTCTTGGGGCTGAGTTTTTCTCCTCCATCAGTTAAGAAGTTTTAAAATGCGGAGTGATCGGTTCCTTTGCCCACAGATCTGAACCTAAGCTGGTTATAAGTTTATTTTTGCTCCTGATTGAGAGAAAGTGCTATTTATTTATTCATTTGATCGCTATTTTTTCCTCCCAGCAAATCTATATCTTGGTCTGTTTCTTGTCTTTTATCATTCTGTTTATTTAAGTGAGCTACATGGAACGGATATCGTTTGTGCTTGGGGCTTCAGTTACTATATGCTGAGAGATATTAAATAAATTAATTCCTTTTAAGATAAGCTTAGCCCTCTTATTTCCCAAGATGCTGTTAAATTAACTATTGAAGTTTTTATTATAAGCTCCTTGGAAATTATGAGGGGAAGAATAGCTAACTTTGGAAATGTCTCGCAAGCTCCAGTTTCTGTCTTGCAGATGAGAAAGCTTTTCAAAGCTCTTGTTAATTGAATCTAAGTTTTTGGTGTCACCAAATTTCTTCTCTTAGCTTGTTAAGAAATCTTTCATCTAGAAGTTTGATCGACTTCTCAGGGATATCTCCCCATTTCTTTAAGAGATGTTTGAGTTCCCCGAGATTAGACTCAATCATGTTTATAAAGCAGATTGCATAATTTTAATAACTATGTAAAGACTGCGATACTTATTAGTTTCGATTTTAGATAAATTAGAATAAGGGTTTTGCTACACCAAATTAGATGTTGTAGACCTTCCTCTTTTACTAGCTTACTTTTCAGCATCGTGAATCAAATTTATTGGATTGCTAGTTACTCCCGTTTGCAAACGAGAGCTGTTAGAGTTCTCTCTTTGATTTAAAGTATTGGAGCCATACTGGTTCTTGTCCATAGTTCTAAATATCAATCTCTTCTACTAGTAGCTAGTTTGATGAACGGATTAAACTTAAGGAAGAGTTGCTATTTAAAAATCTCCAAAGACTCCCAAAGATACTCTTAGTTTATGATTCTGAGTATCTCTCTTAGCCGACTCCAATTGATTCTCATCATTAACGAAAACTTCATTTGCTCTGTCTCTAATTTTGGAGATACTTCTTTGCAGCTCATTTACTGGGGATGTGGTTGGGTTGTAAGATCCAGGTGCTCTGTAAGATTACTGAGAGTCGTTTATTTTGTCTATTGATCTGTTAGTCTGCATGAGAAGATTAGCTTCCAAGTTTGGAGAGTAAATATCTTTGAACTGCTCATTATAGTATTTTGATGCGTTTTCAGTTCGTTTGGATAGTTTCTCAAAACTGCTCTGCAGGTTCTTCTCAAACAGAGTTTGCTTTATCAATGTTTTATTGTCCATGATGCTTGTTCCAAAGCGGTTACTAGGATTGTCAACTGTGAACATCTTAGCCCCCTTTATCAAATCTCTCTCTTTGTAAAATAACAATAGTAGAAATGTAATAGACACAACTAATTGGATTACTTTAGTAGGCTTAGATTCGCGCATGAAGAAAATAAATTTGATAATAAATGATTAGGAGAGAGTCTAGATGGCTGTTGGGTGTAATTCCTAGAGGAGTTAAGCGTAGTCTGAGAAGATCTTTATCTGGTGGAAGAATTCTGTCGATTATAAATGATCTCTATGGCATTTTAGTAATGTTTTCCAGTTTAATCGTTGGTAGCATCTCTTGCATCTCTATTTCTGTGAGAAAGGGAAGAAACAGCTGCTGCTTCATCTAATTATTGAATTTTGTCCTTTTAATTATAGTTGGAGGAGGAGGGTTACTGGTATCTGATCTGGTCACTCTCTTGCTGAGATGGCTCATTATTCATCTTGATTCTGAAATAACTTAAAAATAATTCTATTTCGTTTTAACCTTAAACTATTTTATCATAATAACAAATTTATAATACTTATTGAATGAGCGATTTTAGTTATGGAGAAATAGTAATTCCAATACAATTTAGTCAAAAATCTCCGTTGATTAATAAAAATCAATAATAAACTCCCCTAAATATTCTGCTAAGATTAAAAAAGGGAGGTCTCATTTATTAAAATAACTATCACTCAAATATATTATATTTTGATTTTGTATTAAGAATAATTCAAACATTAAACAAATTTCAGAGTTTAGATATAAGCCAAGTTATAAGTGGTTCAAACAACAGTAACTACAAGCTACTACTAAGTACTAAATGAAGGTTAGAACGATCATCCATAACAGTGTGATGTTTGATTAGTTTAGTTACTTATCTGAGTCAGTGTCCTAGACGAGTGCTATGAGTGGTCGAAGACACCTTGGTTCCTCAGAAGATCAAAGACATCTCAACCCCAAGCCTCCAACTTGAGTGAGTTGATTAACACGGAGGGCTTCGGCCCTCTTAAGTTTAACATATAACACGCAAGACGCTAGTTCGTCTAAAATGCGTTGTTATTATTATTATTATTATAAGCCAAGTTATTTTACACATCTAATATAATAAGCAATAAGATAAATAAAATGTATAATTTATTTTAATTCATATAAAAGTATATGAATTCTATAACGCAAAGTTTAGTAACTTAGCAGATAATAATCATTTAAACTTATTCATAATATAAGTTACTTATGGAAAACAGGATTCTCGAATAGAGGTAATCTCCTCTAAACCAAAATCACCCAATATAAGCCTCTTAAGAAATAAACTTACAATTGCAAAGCTCCACCATACAAATCAATTCTAAATTACATGAGCCCAGAAGAAATGACCATGACATTTTCTCAAATAAGCAGTAAAGGGATTCTAAAAACTCTCCAAATATTTTATATATCGAATTTAATAAACTCTGAGAGGAAGTTGCTAATGAAGTAACTACAGTACTTAAAGCTGTCTTTGGTTTACAACTGTTTCTTCTCTGAGCAAGCCTACTGTTTTTTGATTCTACTTGATTTCATTCTGATTGCTAATTAAACATATCTATATTTAAATGCTATGCTTCCATGTTAGAAACTATTTGCTCTAAATTTAACACAGCTTCAAGAGGCCAGTACTAAAATTTCACTTTCCGAGGAAACCCTTTATTCTGATTAATTAGCAAGCAGCAGTTAAGATTCGAAAATGCAACTCGTGGATTATTAGTCTAGGTTGAATATTTTCCAACAACTCTCTCTATCCAATAAAATTGCTTTCTATTCTTTAAAATATAAATTATCGAAGAACTAATTTGAAATAGTCACCATTTTGAATTCCTTCACCTATTTAATAGTAATACTAGCAATTCTTTGCTTCTTTAGATAAATTTTATTAATGAGTTGTCTATTACTTTAGACTAAGAATGGTTACAGCAAAGAAGAGCAGCTTAAAGTTTGGAAGTTTATTGAATTTAAGGACCTCAGCAGCGTCACTGACTCCTGAGCATCAATTTGATATCAACAGCTAAGATTATAAAACTTAGAGCATGATCAAGACCTTAGGAATAATTTTAGTCATTTTTGGGCGATTCTTCTCGATTTATATTGCAGGAACTCAAATAGCGACCATAAGATGTTATTTTTCAGACTAAGATGTCTGCGAGGAGACAACTTCAGCTAATCTATATTTTATATCGGCCTGAGCTTGAGCATTATAGGCTTAAATAAAATATTTGGCTTGGTCTTGTGCTTAGGAATAGTAATTTATGAGCAGAGGCTGAATTAATTCATCTTCCCAAAGATGGAGATACCTTGGGCTCACCTTACCTCGCGATACGATTTGCTTAACCGTTTATAACTGCTGATCATTATGCTAGAGCTAGTTTTCTAAGACTTTTTCTTCGAGAAGTTCCGATTCTACATTTGTGTTCTTCCAAGCACAATTCTTTCACTGTTCCTTGTGAGCTTCTCTTACAGATAGATAAAGTTTTACTCTAGAAAGGTGGATCAGGCTCATCTGATTAAGGATGTGTTTTTGCTAAACATTTTCTTTTACTCTAGCACCATTGATCTTATAAATGAAAAGAACTCCTAAGATTTATTAGTAATTAAAGTGATTATTTAATTAGATAATGTGCTGATATCTAGTTCATCATACAGCCTATCAGACTGGCCATTTATCTTTCTGACTGTGATATCTGCTGTGCTGATGACGCTAGTGATGATGGTGCGTTCTTAGAAGATGCGCATATTACAGTTTTAAAATAGAATCGTTAAGAATCTCAATTACACTAAGTTAGACTTTGAGTAAATAATAGCGTTTATTATGATTTACTATATTGAGGATGATTTTGATGGCAAAAAGAGAAGCACTAGAAATCAGGGTGGAGATATTTCAAAATATCTGAAGCAGGCAACTAACAGTCAGTTTCTAACTTTGAAGGTCAGGATGCTTCCTCATAGTAATTTAATGCTCAGTCACCCTAGAGCAATTCGGGTGGAATCAGCATCATTAACCTTCACGCTCATTTAATCTTTAAAATATTTTAAATTATCTCAATTCAGGAAGAGTATGGCTAACATGGGAGATGATAACTTCTTGCAAACTTAATTCAATGAAATTAATCTTTAGTTTATAACTAGCAGCTTAGATCGATCCTAATTAGACTTAGGAGATAAATAGGATGTGGGGTTCGTTTTAAATAAAAAGAACCAAGTATATTTTTATAAGGAACAAAGAAGGCTTATAAGATATTCCATGAAAGAGGGCATTTGAGTGAGTGGGTAATTTATCCCCTTTTAGACATGATACAGGCAAATCAAAATGTTATTTATAAATAAAATAAGTTAAATCAAGGAATGATAAACAAGGAAGAAAGGATTTTGAGTGATCTTAAGCTTGATGAGCTCTTAAACTATCTTTATTATATTTTTATCATATTTGCATTTGTGAAAAGTAGAAATGCCCTTGCTAACAATTAGAGATTTAAAATGAGCAGGATTAATATCAATAATCATATGATTCGAGACCAGCTAATGATATTCAAATCTAGGAGGGCGAACTTAGAATTCAAAAGTAATGTAGGCTTTTCATCTATTTCAGATTTTAGATCCAGACTTAAAAATAATAGGGATCAGCAAAATTCGTTAGACTTAGATAGCACAACAACTTAAATTAATACAGCCTACTAAAATGATAAATTGTCGTTAGAATAAGATTAAACATCTGTATTGGTAGATAATAAATATTTCTAATGTATAAAGTTTAGGAGCTGAAGAAAAATAGAAATGAGACTTTGGTTAAAATACTGATAAATTAACTGAAAGATCAGCCAAACTCAAACTCAAAATAGCTTAAAGTGTTGGAAATATACTTGAGTCTGATGTACTTTGAAAAGAAGTACTCCTCCTATTTTAGGCTGCTGAAAGTTAAGCAAGCTATAAAGAACAAAACTCCTCAAGAAAAGATAAGCATCGATTATTTGAAAGCTATGATAGAAAAATCTGTGAAGATGGATGAAGTTAAAATAAAGCAAGAGCATATGTTGGATATAGACAGCCTTATCCAAATGGATTCTTATACTCTCATCTATAAGAGACAGCTATATGAAACTTGCTTACTTGTAGATAAGTTAACACTATTTTTCATTATACGTTTAAGTTCTGGTCCACTTTACTCAAACCAGATTATGAAATCGTTGAAGTCATTCAAGTTAAATTAATAGAGAAATATATGGCTATATACTTTAAAGTAGGGAGAGTGATTGTAGACTAAAATTTGAAATTAATTTAACCTAATGATAATAGTTATAGTACATGGGAACAAAGGACATATTTGATTAGATTTTAGAAATTAAGCCAGACTGTATCGAAATCATCCAACTTCAAGTCAATTTCAAACTTGATGTTATGAACTTCGAACTAGAAGGACTCAATCTTTTAATCAATTGAATTATAATTTAATCTACAGAACTAACTGAAAAATGTGCTTCAAAAGTAATCTATCACTAAGTAAACATTCTATAACGCAAAGAAGAATTCTCTTGGGCTAATCTTAGTTTCAGGAAATCCTGAAAGTATGAATAAAATCCTCCTCGCAAATGACCTGCTCTGCAATATCTTAGAGCAAAGAAATCAAGATCTTGTCGGTTGCAATATCAACTCTATAACTTCATTTAATAGTTTCATTCATTTCTATAATGCCTAAAATGATAGCTTAAGTTCATGATTAGATGGTGCTCAAATTTTTGAATAAAAATAAGCACTAGGTATCGTTCAGGACATTACCTCGAGTATGGCTAAAGAAGACAAACTAAACTATAATTCCTTGTAGCATTGATATTTAGCTGAAGCTTTCTGAAAGACACGGTATCGTTATGATTGGTCGCGTGAATTTCGAGGTGGAGTAAAAAAATAGTTAGAACATAACTTTCAAGGCGAAGGATTCTTATGTGCTTCTCACTGATGATTGTGGCTACATCCAAAATGTCTCAGATAATTTCATTCAGAGATTTTTACCTAACGAGCAATTCATGATTGACGATTTCAAGTTTAATGCTGATGAAGTTATTTTCTCATTGTATGTTATAAGTTCTTCAACCACTTGGGGCTCCTTCGAACAAGGAGCTGAATGAAGGTGTGAGAGGAATATTCCAGAAGAGTACTTTTAACTCAGGTCATATTGATAGACATGGAATGAGCTAAGACTTGGATGTCTTGATGATGGTCAACAAATATGAGCTTGAGGGAATCAATTCTGTCAAAGAGTACTTATTTGTAGAACTTTAGAGTCATTTCCTCAAAGAGAATATCATCATGCTGAAGTCCACTGCTAAAAATACATTTTATGAATAATTACAAATAATTAAAGAAAGCTTTGGATCTGAGTAAAAATAATTTGTTCGGCAGAGAATCTAATGGCGATTTGATAGACCCAGATTCTTTGGATATTGCAATTGAACTTTATTCAGGACTCATTTTCTTAATCTAATTTTTTAATTGAGCCTAATATGAGTTCTGAGTCAGGTTCAAGCAAGTCTACTGAGATTATAAACTTAAAAGGAGCAATCGATTTCAAAGAGACTCCAAAGTCACTGGCTAATTTGTAAAAGGCTATGCTGATCTTCTTTCTGGTCCTAATTGGAACATCATTCTCGGTTTTAGCAGTAACTTAAATCCAAAATAAGCGATTTATTGATGACTCTGAATTAAAACGGATTCATCATAACAATATTTATAAATATGAAGTTGTGAAAGAGTCAATAAATATGGGCAGTCATTTGGCCAATTTAAGACTGGTGTTTAGGAATTTATTGCTCTACCCGAGAAACGATGTGATTAGCAATACCTTCTCATTTACCTATTTGCAATAACAGATGGAACTTTATTTTAGCAAAGTGCAGTACAGTATATTTATTGTGTTGCAAGACGATAACTACGTTGACTCTAGCCTCAGGTCATTCATGACTTCTCCAAATATTAAATTAAGAGAAGTGCAATAAGATGGCTAGATAACTTATCTTATTCATAGATGTGTATTCAAATTATTTTTAACAGATAACCTCTACGAATATTACATTTGCTCTTGCTTTGCAGTAGTATATGGCGAAGATTTAGAAGTTTATAACAATTGACAAGGAGACTTTCAGAAAAGAGTTTTAAAATTTTCTGATTCGACAATTACCGCAAAATCCTACAGTTAACTAGAGAGATGCTTACTTCCTGATAATAAATGGAATGTATGATTTAAGGTCGTTTGGAATTGAGCTTTACAAGAAGTTTCTTAATTAGTCTCAAGAAATGGAGGGAGAATATCAGAGTATTTAAAATTAATTATATTCAGATTAGAGCATAGTGCTTGTAATTACTCTTTGCTGCATTTTTGTGACTCTGATTTCTTCGGTTTGTCTTATTCCAATAACTTTTGCACTTGATATAGAGCAGGAAGGTATATTTATTATAGTATAGTGAGGCAGTGGATGATGGTTTCATAAATCACTAAGAAAGCAATTTTTATTGATATAATTTTGAGCAATAATCGCAAAGATAGATGAATTCACTCAATAGATATTTAGAGAGTAAACATACACTAAAAAGATGAAAGAAAGGACCCACGAAATGATAACATACAATGCATTAGCCTCTTAGACAGAGATCAGTCCTCACTATTAAGTTTAAATTATTCTTTCTATCTTAGAGGTGATCCTAATTTTAATAAGAGACTTGGCCATCAAGATCTCTTTCTGTTAGGTACAAATGAAGATGGAGAAAATAATCTCCATTAAATTGCCTCTCAAGATCTTTAAAGCCTTTATAATTTATATTCTAATAAATTAGTAAAGCTAACAAATACTTTAATCAGATAGTAGTTTGAGGTCCGCTTAGTACTAGATCAATTAAAAATATTAATTTGTCTCAAATTTAATTTCTCAAAAGAAAAGTAATGCTAAGTGTTAAATGATACACAAGAGAATTAACTTTTTAATTTTATACTAAGACTGGTTATTTATAGTTGGAATTTCAATTAAAATTGATGATTTGTTAAAATAATAAATGAGGAGTTGCAACTTCGTGTCCAATGAAATCGCAGATTTACCCTCTGACCCGCTGCTTGTTTGATAGATTATCAAAATTTAATATAAGTTTCTTTTTTAATCATCTTCGTAGCACATCTCTGCAGTGAAATATGTCGCATCATCATCTTCTTCTTAACTTGTGTCGCTTATAACTTTTATTGGGCGATCCCATAATAAAGTTGCAAAGATAAAAATGTTGTTAAAATTTAATGCTGAATCGAATGGTGTAATTATTATTTAAATTGGACGCACTTCAACTTTAACTGATTTGTTCCATGATTTAATTTAAATTCTCTTTTTTTTAATTCTCAGCTATATTATGCTCTTGCAAAATTATGCTTTATTTGTGTTTTTTATTAAAGATGAATAGGAACTTTAGATAGAAGATATTAAATCTACCCTCAGAGTCTCCACGGAGACCTTTGCAGTAAGCTTAAACACAAAATAGAGGCAAAATAACTGCCTTTCAAAGAGAAAATTTTAATTCCTTTCTTTTAAGAGATATTATTTAAATAAGATAAAATTTAATTAATAATTCAAAAAAATCTTACAAAAATACTGTCAAATAAACATTTTTTTTATTGCTGATAAAAAATAATTTTAGTTTCTTTTTACTTCTCTATGGTATGATAATGAAGCATGCAGTTCTCGTCATAATTTTCATCCAATCCGTATTCGCATTGTAATAATTATATTTCAATTTACTTATAACTTTTAACTGGGATCTGCAAAAAATAATGAAAAGATAATAGGAATTCTATAAAATTATAGCAAATTTATTTATAAATAGTTCTACTGCAATTCCTCTATTTTTTAGTGATTATAAATTCAAATGATTTTGTAATAAAATTGAAACTGTAATGACTCAAGTTCAAGTACTAGCAGTCAATACTTCGAAATGTTCTTCTTTAATTTATTTCAAATGAATAGAGCGATCCACAATTAAAACGAACATTCAACTTTAGAGGAACACGATTAGAAGGCAGAGCAGCATGCAATCAAGGTTTAGAAAAGAAGCCAAAAATTTAAGCTGAGAAAGATGTATCAAATTCAAAAAATAAGGAAAGCTGTCCTTATCTTCTCGTTTGCAACTATCTTTATAAATAGTACTTAAGTTTATTTATCATTTTTGGGTTCTATATAGGCTTCTACTTCGTGAGCTCTAAGGTGTTTACAACCTCTAAAGATAGTTTCAACTTTATAGTGAGCTTCAACCGCCGCAGTCCCTGCATCAGTAACCTCTATCAGTTCTTGTTGGAGACATATGCTTAGAACTAGTCTCTCAGGATAGGATACTAAAACGAAACTGTCCTTAATCATAGTGATGATGTTTAATTTTAATCATGCCTAGAACACGTGCATGATCTACGAAGAAAATATAAAGGGCTACATAGCAAATAAAAGTCCACAAATCAAAGAGCTTTTGCCATACCTTGCAGATATTAACTCAGACAAGTTGTGCAAGAAAGCTTTCCCTAATGATGCAGCCACAATTAAGTCATGCTAGACTACTCAAAATGGTATTCATTATATAAAGATATTTTATTCTTGAATAGGGTCTGGCAAACACATTCAGCTCTTTGTACTACTATCTGTTCTCAGAGTTGATAACTTTTGAGTCTCTCAACGAAAAACCGTGGCTGAGAACTACTTCCTTCCTAGCGCAGCATACTTATAACACAGAAACTTTTAAGAGAATATAATTTAAATCAAATATTTAGTTGATGAAGAATGAAGATGATCCTAGAGTATCTAATTTCTATAAATTATGGAGTGAGTGATCGTCTGGATAGCGTGCTTAGAGATTACCTGAACAAATAGATTGATAACTTCACTATAATTTTGCAAAGATTTATTTAAAAGCAATATAAATTTTCGTTCTGTTCCTTGTATTCATGCTAATAAGTTGCTACCTTGCTATGTTTAAGTTGATTGGATTTCTAAAGCGAGATGTCTTTCGCTCAAGGATTCTAGTCAAAATTATCCCAGCTGATGAGCTGCACGAGATTCTCAGGCGCATCCGCCGCAAAGAGTCTAGAGTCCAAACAAGAGCTTAGAGGAAAGAGCGATCCTACAAAGTCAAAGAGCCCCCTTTATCTTAAACTTTAGAATGTATTTTAATTTAATATCAAAAGCACAAGCAGCGCCCAATCATTAAAATGCAAAAACTAATATAAAACCCCAATGAATAATTTTTGCTTCACTACTATTCTAATTTTTTACATAGAAAAAAATTATGTGAAATTTCCAGATTAACAAAACAAATTTGACTTTAATTTAGAAAGCTATTACTGAATAATGAGATGAACTAGATAAGTAAAGGTAAATCTATTTTGTAATCAAGGGAGCTCCTTTGTTTATATAAAACCTTTTAAATTTAATCAAGACTTTCAAATCCACTACTATAATTATTATTCTATAAGTTTTAAATTTAAACCCAACGCATTAAATAAATTAAAAATATATAATTTAAAAGAGAGAGAAAAATCGTATTTATCAATTACTACTTAAAATTAATGAAGAAGTTATATATTTTAGAGATAGAGGTTTAGAGCCTCTTGGGCTATTCCAAATTCTAGCATACTTCAAAATTAGGTTTCCTTAACTGCGAGAAATATTCCGAACCTCAATTCATTTCTATGCCTAGCAATCTATACAATTGAAATTTAATTTATATCGATCAGGCAGCTCCAAAAGCAAATTAAGCCAACAGAACTCTAAATTATTTATAATTTAACTCTTTATCTTCGTAAACTTTGAATGTCTTATTTTAATAAAAAGTTTTCGCCATCAGGTTTAGATAAAGTACTTCAAGAAGCGAACTTATGTGTTTAGCTTTTTCATTCAAATGTGCAATCGAATCTCAGCTTTTACAATGAGTCTGCTATTCGTCCTTGATTTCATTTTGGTGCTTCCCGTCTCAATTATATCAATAAAAAATAGTTTATAAAATATGTCACATTCGAGAGTATTTTTAAATTCAATGATGGAGGAACTGATTACACTAGTTACAATTACTTTATTATGTTGGACAAGAGAGGCATTAAAATATATTTTAAGGCATCGCCATTTACATCGCAGATATATTGAATGGCTATCTGGTTCTCCTCATATTGAGAAAATGTTTTAAGATGATCAAAATTAATTGTTGATATTGATAGTGGTGGGTTGTTTTATGAAATCAAGTTTGGATGTAGGGAGCATCAGAGATTCTTCAAAAAACTTCACACTTTCATGTGTTTCATTTTTGCTATTAGTTACAGGTCGCTATCTATTTAATTTCATAATTGCATTCCAGATTATTGCTATTAAGTGCTCTATTCAAATAGATACAAGCACCTGCTATGAACAACACCCCTCATTTCAGCTTTACATCAACGCCATAGGCATCATGCTCAACTTCCTTATCTCTTATGTATAGTTCAATACATACACATTTATTTAAGGAGTTCGAGTGGCAGGATAATTAAATTACAATTATTTTAAAAGATCTATCTCTGCCAAAGCCAGGAGTTCCGTGGGCTAACGGCAGCAATAATTATAAACTAATCAAGCGTGTTATAGTGTTTTATGCCGTTTTAGTGCAGTCCCTCTCAGATGTAATTATTCCCCACACTCGCTATTACATATTGCTCATCCCAGTTTTCATAATGCAAACTATTCAAAATTGGGTTACTTTCAATCATCAGATAGCCTTCAACTATAATATATTTAACTCTGTTGTGGAGTTTGCTTTACTGATTAGAGATTGCGTAATTTGGGTGTTTCTTTTTTTCGCAATGACTATCGAGTTAGACAATACTAATTCTGATCCCATTTATCTAGTTCTGATAGCAACTGCTTTACTGACTTCTATTTATTCGCTGTACACCTACAGACAGGCCAGGAAAATACACGTCTTTTAACACTCGCGTACAGAAATAAATAAGTAGTTCGTGTAAGAAACAATCATCAACACATTCTTGGAATATGTCGTTTAGCCTATTGGCTCTATCAAAATATGCATATTTTACTATTTTATTCTCCATCGAAGATAACTAGTTGCAGTATTTTTATCAGCAACATCTGTACAACTGCTAGGACGAGAAGTGCCCCTGCTCGAGTGTGGTAAGGGCAAATATTCTCAGAGAGGGGATTGAGAATATTAGGAGGAAAATGAAACTTTTCATAATAGATCCACGCTACAACGATGTCCTTAACCATTTCTATATTAATTTACCATGATTCAATCGAGCAAGACTTTATAATGCAAAATGAAGAAAATGATGGGTAGGAATTAATGGTAGATCAACAGTTTGGCAAAGTTGCTAATTTAATTCAAAATACACAACTTCCATATTCCTAGTTCTTGCACTCTAACAACAAAGGTAGCAGCATAGTTAATTAGAAAGGGCGGCAGACCAGAGAGGAACTGGAAATTATTGTTTAGTAGGTTGATAAGAGAAATGATATGATTCAGAAGATAATCTTCCACATGCTTAGGTAGAAGAACTATTCTCTCTACATTCAAATGCTTAAAATTAATAAGTTGTAATGCTGGAAGTTTTCATAAAAGTAGAAGTGTACAGCAGGGTATACTAGGCTCTGTTATTTAATTTATATGATTATCTGTTCTAACTGATGAACATGAAGAAGCAGTCACAAGCAAGTACTGACCACTCTAAGTTGTATTCGTTCTTGAGCTTGCTGATATACCAAAAGTTCAAGATTATAGACCTAGATTCTAAAGAGAGTGAGTTCGACATAGATCAGCCCTTTAGAATTGATCAAAGCTTTTTCAATTTATAATTTATAAATAAAAGTTGTAAGCTTTTTAGAGTACAAGCGTATGACTAACGATATTTCAACAAAGATGAGTATTTATTTAATTTAAGATGGAGTCTTTTTGGAAGGGATTGCTAAAGCAAGAAAAGGAACTTGAGTATTTAATTAAATTGGGAAAGGATATAGTCGCAAGCTACTTTAAATGTATATTTAAAGATACTTGAAGGTAAAAGGCATTTATGATGCTTTAATAGAGTAGAAACCGGATTTCAAGGAGTTACTCTATCTCAGCATATCATTCAATCAAAATGTTCTCAACTTCGAAGGTAGAATCCATTTAGCAAACTAGCATCCTATTAAATTAAAATTTGATAAAATTTGTTATCCTCAAAAATCTAGAACAGAAAGATAAGATAAAAAGTTAAATTCCTACGACTAGTATCAGTGGAAACAAGATTCTTATTTACTTAATCTTTTCTTATTCAGGGATAATCATAATGTCTTTCTCGCCGAGCAAGAGAAATCGAATTCTTCTTATTAACAAGTAGGTGCTGTAAATGACAAACTACAATATGAGTGAGCTACTTAACAAGAATATAAGTATGTTGATGCCACCTTTCATTGGATGCGTTCATGACAAAATTATTGAGAAGTACTTGTGCGATGATCATAACTACCAATAGGCCAACCTCCGGCGTGTTTGGGTCCTCTCAAGTCTTGGTCACATCATACCTGCCAAGAAATGTATATAAATATATTTTAAGATCCAGATAAACTCTTGCATAAGTCAGACCAAAGGATAATTGATGGTGGCCTTCGTGGAGCCAATTATCAGTATTAAGAAGAAGAACATTACTATGAAAACTCCTGACGTTAAATCTTTTCAAATATTTTACTCAACTTAATTATATGACGCATATTTCTTGCTGACAGATGAAGAAGACTACATAATCTAGTGCAGCGAGAACTTTGTAGATGACTTCCTGGGCAAGAACTAGTATGTGTAGGACAGCAAGATAAGTATAAATGACATGTTTATGATGAAGTTCAGATAAGGAAATGAAAGAGCCAGACGATCATCATAATAGTAGACAGGGAGTGCCACTGGACCAATACTCTTTAGTAAGGAGTTTCTCCATTTAAAACGCATTACTTTTTAATATCAAACTCGGGGGGTTTTGTATCACTTTTATGAAAATTTGAAAAATTATTAATAAATTGCCAAAACCTTTTTTGTCCAATTCTATTTACAACTTGACTTATCAATATCATAATGTTTTCTAGAAGAGAAATCGAATTCTTCATTAACAAGTATGCTGTAAAACAAACTAAATATGAGGAATTAAAGAATATAATAAAGTTGTGATTTCATTGATTTCATCAAAATTTTGAAAGATATTTGCGATGATCATAACTACCAATAGAGCCAACCTCCGGCGTTTTCCTCTAAGTCTTGTCAATCATTGGTATATAAGCATATTGCCAAAAACCTGTAATAAAGATAATTTTGGTCTAAATAATATATGCAAGTCAATCATTATATGATAAATTAGATATTGCCTTCTTAAAGCCAATTGCACAGATTAGAAGAAGATACATATCTATGAAAACTTCTGAGATTTCTTTTCAAATTATTTCAGCAAATAAATAAATGACATGTTTATGCTTAAAGTCAGGATAAGGAAATAAAAAGGCATCTAATGACTAGATTCATGTCAACTTTCAGTAAAGCAGACTATTTGCCAGACTAAGAATTCAATTCACTCTTATGTAAGGATTCTCTCATTTAGAAAAAAATATCTTTCTGAATATCAAAATCATTAACGTTTAGCGGGGAAATATATTAATTAGAACAAACATGTTTATGTTAAATAAATCAAGGAGACAATCTTCACTATTGATAAGTCATTGCTCAAGAATATTTAGAACATGGAATAGTAAATTCGCTTTTAGAACAGATTTTTTATGTAAATTTATATTTATGAATATAAGTGGATCAGAATAAAACCATTTGAATTTAATCAGGGGAAAATCTTCAATTATAACAAACCAGTTTTGAAAGTAAATAAACATAGAGAAATTTTATGTAAATCATTTAAGAAATTAGAGACTGAAAGGTAAACGACTTTATGAAAGGTTACTTTTTTTTTTTTAATCATTTAGATGGCTATGGGGGTTCTGAGAGCTCGGCCTCTTCTACATCAATGAAAACTGGTGAGAAACCAATAATATAATAAATATATGTGAGCTGCTTAATGTCAAATAAGTTATTGATTTCCAGACCACTCCTCAATCCGTATTTAACTGTATAAGCGAAAATGATTTAAATAATCCATTGTTAACGTGCGGAGAGCAATCATTATGTAATAAATTTATGAATATGTTCTTCATGACTATGACGGCAACTTCTTTTGCTGTGTTAGCGGTATCCCTGATTTCGAATAATCAGTTTCTCTCAGATCAAGCAGCGGTTAAGAACAGTATCTACCTGATAGGCTAACTTGCTGATATCAGAATAACATTTAAGATGATGCTGGAGAGTGCTTATTTAAAGCAGGGCGTAATGGAGTACTCATTCAGTGAGCTTCAGCAAATGCTTGAAGAGTATTACCACGGCATGCAGTACTATCAATAACTCATGATCAGTGGCTAATATTTATTTGCATTTAGTGACTCTTACGATTCAAAAACAACTCTAGGCTATTACATGACAGCGAGTTCACTCCAGCTAGAAGAAAAGCAGGGAGATGGCAATTTGAACACTTACAACACTACATTCACAATAGGGATACAATAATTTCTAACCAAGGTTGAATCTTTTCTTACTCTTAGCTATTCTCAGTTCAATGCATCACTTCCAAATTTCAGATTCACTGAGATCAAACAATGGGAACCTCACTCAGCTTGAGAGGAAATGCAAGGAAATTTTGATATTTTTTAATGCATGGTTTATAATTCAGAATGGAAACGCTTAGATTACGAAACTTCTGCATCCTTATCTAAAATCAGTATATTATTTTTATTGATTTATAATTATAATTTTGTATATTTAGGATGCTTAAGATAAAGTAAACACTTATACGACTACTGTGCTTATAATAGGGATGAGCTGTATAGGAGTTACAATTCTCATTTCTATTATCATACTACCGGTCATATTCACACTTGACGACGAAGAAATGGATATAATCTCCTACTGGACTATGATAGAAGAGCCTTCAATAAAGACAATAACCCTATAATCTTAGAAAATTTTTTTATATTATTTGATATGCTTTAGTTTACTAAGTTAAATAGCAGAGTTCAACGCTATGGTGCAGAATGAAAACTTAGAACAAGCACGGCTTTAATATTCTATTCATTATTTGTATGCTCGTTGATAATAAATCAAAAGACTAAATAGAGGACGACCTAAATGACGGGGCCATTTCGGCATTTTACTCTGTTCCTACTCAGCAGACTAAGGTATAAAAAAAGAAAAAATAAGCTAATCATCAGAGAGACTCAATTTAATGTTAGACTAATATTTTAAACTCAGTTTGGCTGGATTGGAAAACTCATAAGATTATTGAAGAGGAAAGTGAAGGTTCATTTGAATCGCATCTCAACAAGCAGAGACTAAATTTTTCAAGGAAGAATCTCGGTCAACCCTCTTCAGATTACACCCTCAATAGGTTTTAATAAGATGAATAGGAGTCTTCCAAATCTTAGATCTTAAAACTTCACAACTTGGAGTCAGATTTACATATTTTTATATATAAATATTATTTGATTCCAAGATAGTATAAAACTCAGCTATAAGCCAGGGTTATTTATTTTCGTTTAAACCATAGACTTTCAGGAGGGACCCCCAAAATAAAAGAGATAAAATGCAAACCTTCACTCAAATTGAGATAAAAGATTTTGAAAAACAACTCAAAAATGCAATTGGATTTGACAACTAAAAATATGCAAGAGATCTCAGTATCTCTTCGCAAGGATTTAATACAACTTAATTGAATTTCATTTTAAATTTAGTACTATATAAGAGATGGATAAAAATTTCATTCATTTTATAATCATTAAAATGCCATTATCTTATTGGTTTATCATTTCTGTTAAGCAATTTATATAAAATTATTCATATGCGTCAGTTGTAATTTTATTTAAACATTTGTATAATTATGCTACATTTCTATAGATAAAATAAAAAGCGTATTTTACATGCTTGAAAATTTAAGCTCAAGAAATTTTAAATAAAATTGGGTAATGGATTATTGAAACAGGTTTTTGCAATCTTTCTGCAGAGATATACTCTCTACACTCTCAGAGAAAGCTATTTTTTCTTATTGCTCCTCATCTAGTAATCATTGAAAATATTATTTAATAGATAATTATCGCAAATTATAGAAGCGTACTAATTTCTAAACTATAATAAAGCTTATGCAAACTAAGGTGTAATAGGTAAAAAGAAGTATTACTCAGATCAATAAAGTAAAGTAAAATTTAGGGAATATAAATAATAATCAATTTCAAAACCAGCACTTATTATAGTACTAGTTAGTAAATCGTATTACTATCCTAAAAGTAAGACTCAGATCAATAAAAAGTTAATTTTTAAGATATTAGCAGTCTTGATTTTGACTAGCCAAAGCAGCATGAGGAACAGCGCAGAGTTTCCTTCTTTAAGACTTCCAATGTTGCCAAGAAAAACTAACAACAAAAAAGTAAAGAGGTAAAAGTAGAAGATAATCATTCAAGAAACTAGGTATACTTGACAAGTTAGAATGAGCAGTTTTAGAGCTTTGGCTTACCAGTGGAATAATATGATTAACACATCTAGAGACCTCATGCAACTTTAGCAACAATTACTAATCACTATCACACAACTCTCGACTAAACTGCTCTCAACTAGACTGCAGATGATGCTTAAATAATCCAATTTTAATGTAATTTGGTTTCAAATTAATGCTTTAATGAATACTGCGATGCACAATGAAGCTTTCAACAAGTAACTCAAGCAGATATTTTGGAGGGAAAAAGTTAGAAAAAGCACTTTTATACTCAGTTTTCAACAATTATAGTAGGGCTTCTACATACTTTCTTACTTCCTCACTGGAGAAATATTCTCACAATCATCCGACTCTTTTAGTTACTAGCAAACTACGAGTAGAAGAGGGCCCTGTCTATCCACGGGATTTAATGTTCTACTTGATACTTTCAACCAGAATTTAACTCAAACTCTAGGGATCCAATAATTTTGTATAAGCTAAAATTGACTTAATAAAGAGTCACTTGAGGATTACATTAGAGTTGACTGCGCCACTTTTGAAGATCAATATCTACAATTTGTTAAATCTCCCCCAGCGCAGCTATAGGAGGCTGCCAATTCAATTTAGTAGATGGAATAAAGTGACGCTTGCCATTAATTTTTCCAATCAGATTAGACAACTATGTTATCTTGCTAGTTATTTAAATTAATTAAGTCTTATATAAAGCTAAACTTACATGAACAGTATTCTTGAGAATGGGCTGCGTAGTACTTTCCAAAGCGCTTACTATTTCATAATTTAAATGGTGATTGCTTTTAAGGGGACGCTATCCAGCTGAACGTGATCTGGCTTTCTTAACCCAGCTGGAATCAAATCGAACTCTGCATCAATACTTGCGGCTGAGTATGGATTACGTTTTGCCAATCACGGACTACGCGAGAATAATCGTTGATGAGTCTATTACAGATTATTTGAACTCTAAGATAAAGCAATTCGTAATAATCTTCAGCATTTTCATAGTGTTCCTTGCAGGTAGCCTGCTATTTGCTCTAAACTATGTAATTGATGTACTCAGAAAGGTTGTATTCAGGAGCAGAATACTCATCAAGATTATACAAATTAAAGAGTTTTAATTTAACAAGTTTTTTAGATTATCCCCACAGTTGAACTTAAGAGGATCAATGCCATTATCAAAGATTTAAAAGAAAAATGAAAGAGAAAAATACAGTTATCAATTTCTTTAAATATGCAAATTAAGCAATTCAAAAAATAAAAGTCAAAATTATAAATCAAATTTAAAATGAAAACTTAACTTACTTCAATTTAACAAACTAAGCAGGATCTGTTAAATAAATCAAAAATTTTTTAAATCTAATTTGACAATTTATTTATTGAGTAACAATGAATTATTTTCTGAAAATTAGTCTATTATAGAAGTTCTTAAACACTGAGTTTTCTTAAACAAAATATATTAACTTTGATGAATGTATTATATTTGAATTTAGACATGCTTTATTTAAAATAATCTTGAGATTATCATAAATAAAAATATTTTTATCTGTCTTAAAATTACTCAGAGCAATCAGATGACCTTCTCTAATTAGAATCTCAACTGTTTGACTCTCAAGCGAATTCTCAAATATTTTAAAACTAATATCATCCGTAAGAGAATTAATAAATAGATGCAATTGATATTACAGAAGATGAACTTAAGAGTCTGGTTTTTATTTTATTTCCTCTCAGCATTCTTTAATTATATTACATAATTATTTTATTCTGAAGCGAATCAGAGTAAAAATGTGTTGCTTTCTTCTAAAGAATCTCACTCTAATTAAAATCTATCATAAACTCCTCAATCAAAACCAAAATTCCAAACAAATCCCTTCAAATTTAAGATCTTCAGCATAGTTGATAAAGTTAATAGAGCAGGTACGGAGAATAACGAAACTTCTCCTAAATAATTTTCTGAATCCAAGAGTTTAGAGAAGAGCAATCACTTTACAAAGTTGATCGGAATTGAGGATTAAAATAGTGAAGAAGAGCAAATTGACTTGGAGGATAATGATCTAGCTTTTGATGAGTTCTCTCAGAGCATTATTGCTGGTATTTAAGAACTAGGAATCAAGGAAGATCAATAGGACTATCTTATTGAGGAGGAACAGAAAATAAATGAAAATTTCACTGGAGAGGAAAATATCTTATCAAATATTTTACTCATTATCTACAGCTATACCAACTTTATAGGAAAGTAATATCCTAAGACTGAAGTTTAACATTCTAAGCTTTGAAAAGGCTCTTTATCCTCTAAGTCTCCAAACGGATTCGAAGCGAATGAAGAAATTATTGACACTTCTTTGCCGATGGGTCATTCTAAGGCCAGAAGATCTGATCAACCTGCTCTCCATTATGTTGCTCACAAAGCAGGCATGGACTCAGTAGATCACAATAAAATTCAGTAGCTCATCACAGAAGCTTCAAAAGGCTCATCTTATTACAATCGAGAAATGCAAAGAACCCAAGATGCCAAGAATAAGGCGAAGCAGTATTTATAAAAAATCGAGCTTTATAAAAAGAATGAAAAGCTGTGGGAACAGACTTAAAGAGATGTAAGAATTATGATCAAGGAACTTGAGTCTCAAAGAGAACTCACGAGAACATGGGTTCATATTGATATGGATATGTACTATGCAGCAGTTGAGATAAGAGACAACCCATCTTTAGCAAATGTACCCCTTGCAATCGGTGGAGAGAGCATGATAAGCACTGCCAATTATGTGGCTAGGAAATATGGAATAAGATCGGCCATGCCAGGCTTTATTGCTAAAAAACTCTGCCCTGAACTAGTTTTTGTTAATTGCAATTTCAAAAAATATAGAGAAGTTTCCAGCACTTTTCAAAAGATCTTTGAAGATTACGACCCCTAATATGAATCAATGGGTCTTGATGAAGCGAATCTAGATATCACAAATTACTTAATAGACCATGAAAAGAATACTGATGAAGGAAGGTGGGAAACAGCTTAAGAAATAAGGCAGAGAGTTTTTGAAGCTGTGAATTTGACTTGTAGTTCTGGGATTTCTTGCAATAAAATGCTAGCGAAAATTTGTACAGACTTGGGAAAACCGAATGGCTAGTTCTAGCTCAAACCTAATCTAGATTTAATTATGGACTTCATGCACAAGCTAAATGTGAGGAAAATTCCTGGAATAGGTAGAATGACTGAGCTCGTTCTCTAGCAGTTAGGTATTGAGAATTGCCAACAAATTATCGAACAAAACTCTAGTTTTATTTCTTAATTTATTGGAATCGAAAAGGCGGCAGAAATTAAAATCAATTTTTCAGAGAAAACCTCCTACTTTTTAATTAGGGCAGCTTTAGGGATATCTAGAAACTACCACGAGGAAGATGATGATGACTCCTGCTAGAAATCTATCTCTATATCTTCGACTTCTAAGCCAGTTCGTAAGAAGGAAGATTTTAAAGAAAAGATTTCGGAGTTGTGTGATGAGCTAGCGGTAAGAATGGATAAGAGAAAAATTGGTGGGCTGACTATTACTCTGGAAGTAAAGAGCATTTAGTTTAAAGAGGTGAACAAGAGCGTTACTTTGAAGTCTTACATTTGGACTGCAGAGGACCTGATGAAGCAGTGCTTTTAAATTCTAGAGTCAATGTGGCCTGTAAGTGTATTTGATTTTGTTACAATTGGATTAGTGTGAAGCAGCAAGGCTTCTGGGTGTGAAAATGTCTAACCTGAAATACTTGCACGAGATTAAGAAAGACTCAAGACTAGGTCAGTTCTTCACTATTGGACTCTCAAAGGATGAATATCAAAAATAGACATTAAAGTAGCTCAACTAATTCTAAAAGAGAACCGAGGCAGCTATTTCTTCTAAAGAAGCCTAGGACAAAAAACCAGCTTCTTCAAAATAAAATAATGAGGAAAGGAAAAAGACACAACAGCCTAAGGTAGTTGAATAGCATCTTAAATTCTATTTTATGTGTATGAAGAGAAGAAGAAAGACTCTAATGCCAATATTGCCCTACTTTTTAAAAAATAAGATTTGAAGAATTCTCATAAGTACAATTAACAATCTAAATCAGAGGTAAATAACTAAGTCAGAGAAGATGAAGAGGACTAAGAAGTAGATTTGACATACCAAAGCATTTATGAAACAGACTAAGACCTTAAACAAACAGAAGAGCTTTAGGACAAATAAGTGGCAGCAAATGAAAAGCTTTTGAAGGAAAGCAAGTAAATTAACACTAGGAAATCGCAAACTACTTAAAATACGAGGAAAAGAAATGCTCCCATATCTAGTCCTTCATCTAAATTAAAAGAATCTTAAACTAAAGTCAAATAGAAAAATGAAAAAGACTTAAAGAGAAAGAAGAAGCCATCTCTAAATGAAGGCTCAACTATAAGACCAATTACATCTTTCTTTAATAAAATGGAATGAAATACAAAAGATGAATTTCTTCTTAGATGATTTGTGTTTTAATGAACTTAAAATAAATTTAATTTGCAATCTCATTAACTATATATAATCTCTAAAATCTATATGATCTTCATTTGTAAATATATAATTACGATAATGGTAATAATTAATTGCTTTCGTGATTCATACAAAAGCCATTGACCGAGTTATTGATTAATCTTTCTTTGAAACAGCTCTATTTATAATTGGGAATCGCTTACCAGATAAATATAAAAGATCTAGAGCTAAGGGATAAAGGAGTTCTATTACTAAGCAAATCTATATTTTGAATTCTTGCAGTATCGATGAATCCATTTACGAAAAGAGGTATGTTGATTGAGTCAATATCAGTCTAACTTAATTTCTCTTTTGCTATTTGTCTGTGAGATTTTTGAGTTATGGTCCTTTTATGATTCTGATAAAATGTCTTTTGCGAATCCTGTAAAAATACAGAAGAATCCCCTTAATCAAGAGAGCATTTTGACCTTTTGAGAATTTCTTATTGTTTCTCCAAGAATTGGAAGCTTGAAGTTGTTTAATTAGGCAAAAATGAGCTGCTTTCGCCTAAATTATCACTTTTTAGAAGCTAAGAAACTTAGTTTTCAAAAGTACTTTAGCCTCTCTATAACTGGTTGGATTAATTTCTGGTCTTATTTTTAGATTAAATTTAGCTATATCCGTTTAATGCTAGATCCTGATTATCAATGAAAGCCAAATCTTGATTGATATGGCTCACTCTAGTTGTGAGCATAAAATTTTAAGTGTTTTTCTAATCTGGGACAACTCTTCTGTTGAAATTCTGAGTTAGTTTTTAATTTAATAGTCTTCTAAAGGATGGCAAGCTTTCTTCTGCTGCTTTCCCAATTAAATATGACTGCGCTTTTTAAATCTCATCACCTATTCATAACAAATTATCAATGAATGCTACTTCTAATTAATTAAATTTAGCGCATGAAATAAAGTTTAGGATTTGATTAGCTTTCTATCTATCTGCTTTTTTTGCAAAGGATTTCTGAAATCAGTATTCCAATAAACAGTTACTTCAAAATAAACATATTTTAAACAAATAAGATAATATTCATATATATTATATGCTATAAATAACATCTATAGGTAGCTTTGGTTCTTGGTCAGGAAGATATAGTTCATTTTTTTGATTGAAATTAATGCTAGAACACTTAACTAAATGTTCCTTCTAATTACTAATTAGGTTACTGAGATTGATCTTCAATTTATAAAGAGGGCTTCTTCATTTATTCTCCCTAATATCTAGCTAACCTATTTATCCTTTATTATCTATCTCCAGTCTTTCTCTCTCTCATATTGTGAAAAGCGATAAATTTTACTATACTCAAACCTTAAATTTAATAAAATTGTTAGTAGTACAAGTTGCTATGATTGATATTTAATAAATCTTAAAAGTTTTAACTTAATTATACAAAGCTTAACCAAAATTAATTCTCGAAAATCAACACTTTTAAATAATTTGTCTTTAATCAATAGTATGTTCATCGGTAGTAATTTATTCAATCAACATATGGCTATAATGATTTATATGTTTATTTTTATAAATTATTGAATGTCTTCTACTTTAAAATTGATCACCTAATTTTTAGGGCTTTTAAGGCTGATTAAAAATATAAAAGTAAATTTGAAGTTATGTTCCTCTCCTTAATTTCTTAGAAGTAGCCTGACTACTCTTGGGACTCTTGACGCTGAGTCTGTTTACTTTAATTCTTTTGCTGCCTCTAGGTCTGGCTGAATTCTTCCTAGAATTATTCTTCGAGATTTCTCTAGACTTTCTTTTTTAACTAGATCTGTTAGAAGAAACTTAGCTTTCTATGCTGATAGAATCCTCAAACGTATTATCTAAAGCATTATAATTAAATGATTATTATTCTACTCTCTAATGTTCTAATTCAACTCCTGAGGTACAAACTTTTCTGAGCTTAGAGACATATCCCTCAAATGCAATCCAAAAGCTCCAATGTTTAAATTTGTGATAGTTTTCATTCTTTGGTCTCGAGGGCTATCTCTCAATTCATCTGAAGTCTTTCTCTCTCTTTTATCGAAAGAGACTTGTCTCTTGAAGCCTAGTGAAGGCGATTCAGAGGATTTTTTCCTCAGTTTACCGAGTGATTGAAGTCCATTTACGTCCGTCAGTCTAGTTATATTTTATTACATCTACAAGATCATATTTTTGCTGCTCCCAACTATCGTCTTGAATCTTTGCGCACTTATTACAAATTTAAATTCTCAATAGGAATTAAAGATATGGCTTGCACACTTTAACCGTTTCAATTCCTAGAGAATCCTGAACCTCCCCTATCTAAAGAGTACTAACTAGATTACTGCTAATTATTAGGGTTGCTAATAGACTTTTGATTTATGAATTACTTCCTTCTGTTCTTTCTTTTTATATGTCTTTCCAAAAAGTTTTCATACTGATGTCTTTTATTCAACTTGTCAATGAGATTTTTAAGATTTACCTTGCTAGGTGAGAGAATTGCACCTGCTATTTTCTACCATCGCTTCTTTTCCAAGGGTTGATCATCGAAAGACATGAATTCATCCTTCTGGTTTGACTATATGAAACTGTCTAACTCTCGAAGTCATAAAATAAATCTGTAATTTAGAAGCAAATGTTCCTCATCAACTATTCCATTCTGCCTTTTAGTTGCAGGTAACTTGATTGGACTTGAACTCTTCAGAGTTAAAGGTGATTATTGACTGCTCTCTTTCCTTTCCTTCATAGCTTGGAAGTTGCCTCTATCTTAAAGTCTGCTTGACTCTAACTTGGATAAAGAATGGGTATTTTTGAAGGGACCAAAGAAGTAATTTATCTTTTTCTTATAGCCTGAACTCGTTGGCTAGATATGATTATCATCCTCAGTTTCTTTCCTAGTTGGTCTGACGTGAATAGGTTTAAGCTACCTTGCACTAATTTGATTGAGTTGTATGTTCATGCTTGAAAAAGCTTTCTTTTTCTTTTGTTGTCTCTCACTTTAGTTAGTTTCATTTTGCGAGTTACTTCTGCTGCTGCTCATTTTATTTCCTTTACTTAAACTATTTTTATCTGAAATTAGAATAGATAGATGATCATTAATATATTTAAATCCATTATAAATCCTATCAATAAATCATAAATGAGAAATCTAGGTCCAATTTTGGCGAGTCTTCTAATTGCCCTTTAGTATGTAAATGGCTCAAACATATTCGATTTTCTCTCTACCAAGGGCTACCATTCTAAGAAAGGATTCCTCAAGGCTTCTTAGAAATAAAAATTGACTGTGGGAATACTCACTCTCCCATCCAGCCCCTATGAATATACTACCTTGCCAAGAACTAGTTCATTTTAGAAATGGCTTCGACTTGGATGCTAGAGGCAGGACTTTACCCAGTAGCCATTCCTTACAATTCAACTGATCAAGATCTATATGCTCTGCTTGGCAAAGTAAATGGCATTTACTTCACTGGAGGAGATCTTGACTTGTACGATCCATACACTCTTGTGCCTCATGTCTATACCATAACCTCTCAAAAAATTCTAGACTACGCTCTTAAGGTTAATGACTAGGGAAATTATTTCCCCATAATTGGAGTTTGCTAGGGCCATGAACTTCTACATATGCTATAGCAAAGTCACCTTACTCACTTGGCTACAGCTATCTTGAAAACTAAAATGTCAACACCTACTTCACAGTAGACCCTAAGACATAATCTAAACTCTTCTCTTAATTTGATGAGAGCCTCCTCTAAGCCATGAGCAGCTAAAATTTGTTGATGCACTTACATCAAAGAGGAGTGGCAATTGATGCTTATGATTATTACCCTACTCTCAAATCATTTTTCAAGATTCTATCCACTAACTTAGTTGGAAATTAGACCATCGTCAGTACTGCTGAGGCTTACAATTATCCAATTTACATTATGCAGTATCATCCAGAGTCAGTCCTCGATCCAGTCGCAGATCTCAACTCAAATAAAACCAGAATCAATTTCTTAGTTGCACAAGCTTTCTCCAACTTCTTCGCATCTGAGTGTGATAAGAATGATAACTAATTTGCAGACGATCTCCTCTGGGACAAATTTAATGCAAGATCCGGTTTCAGAGGCTAAGTTGCCTTCCTAACTGATTTAGTCAATGCTTTCGGCTTTGATTACTGATAATTTCGATTACCTTTCAAATTCTAATACAGGCAGTGTAGCAAATTTTGTCCGATAGGTAAATTTTTGAAATTAATTAAAGCCTATAGTAAATTTTTTATATCTCGTAATTAAAATGTACTAGCCTTAACCCCAGCAGCCACAGCCCCAGCTGACTCCCTAGTAAATGGCTTAGAGAGATGCTCAAATGAAGGAGTTCTAGAAGAAGGTAGAAGCCTGCAGAAAGGAACTCATAGGAATTGCTAACTTCATTTCAGACAAAGGTCTTAAGTTTAAGCAAGCTAGCACTCATGAAACAGTCTCGATTTCTTTAGAGGTATAATCATTCCCGATGTGCAGTGCTTTATATCTTTGTAGGCGATAATTTCCATGAGGTTGTACTCGCTAATGGCGCAGAAATACTGAAGAAGTTAAAGGAAATCAAAGCAATCACTAAACTTGATGCAAAGGAAGATTCAATTAGACTTGGCTAAGTGTTTATTGACTTCAAACTGCTGATCCCATTGGAAAGACACTCGCACGGAGGTTCGGATGAGAACATGAAACTTAAGTATCCTAAGCATCTAGGACCATGCAAGCCTGCCTCTTGGAAGATGACCGATAAAGGTTTCTACTCTTGGAACACTCCAAAGCCTATGAAGAAACTAGCGATATTTTTGATTATTGGTATCATAATTGCATTCGCGTTTATGTGCTTCTCCATCTGGCCTCTTTAGTTGAAAATAGGCATCTGGTACTTCTCATTCTATACCCTCATTATCTTGGTATGCTACTTTTGATAATTAATGTTGCGTTTAGATGGGCTTCATACTTCTAAGACTAATTGTTTGGCTTGTATTTTTCCACTTTGGTATAGACTTCTGGATAATGCCTAACTTCTTCATTGACTCAGTAAGTAAATGTTTCTTCTCATAATCTGTAGAATGACATAATGGACTCCTTCAGACCTGCTTTGAGTGTTGAGCGCAGAGATGACGATTCTAAGATGGTTGTTTTGAGGATAGTGAGTGCAATCGCTTTGGCTTTCTTCGTGGTTCAACTTGCTAAAGAGCCTGAAAATTTGGAAGGCCTGACATCGTTTACAAATGAGAGCATGAACGACCTCTTCAACTGGGGAAATGATAGATTTGTACTTGGGCAGCTACCTAGCTCCGGAGGCAACTCAACACTAAAAAGAAAGAAGTCACCCCAAGAGATCTTTATGGAGGCTATATTAGATGAGGAGGAACCTGCTAAACCTGAAGGAGAATAGACTGAGTAGAAAGAAGAGACCCCCACTGAATAAACTGATGATGCTAGTGAAGCAGCAACAACCGATGATGAGAGCTCGACTGAAGCTGATGAAAAGATCGCACCTGTAATAGATATTGACACATTAGGTCTTGATGAAGAGGATGAGCAAACTTAGCCAAATACATAAAGCAATTTAGAAAAAGATTTTAGGTGGTTTCATTTTAGAACTTAAAAAGAGTATTGAGATTATTTAATTGACCCCTTCTTTAGATTAACTTTGATGGATCATATTTGATTATTTTTTCCTCTCGTTATTTTTCTTATCTCTTTGAGAACTTAGTTAGAGACATATTAAATATCAAATTACTAAAAAATGAGCAAAAAGCAAGAGAAAGAATTGGCAGATGTTAAGATGACATCTGAGGTGCAGGTTACCTTCAAAACTAACTTGCCTGAAGAGTTTTCAGTACCTGAGGTGTAAATTAGCATCAGCACTAGCTCATCAACTAAGGAACTCACTTAGGTAATTTCTTTTAGTATTATGAACTTGTCCTATAGATCCTTAAACAACTCTTCACTGAGGAAAATGGAGACATTAAAGGCAGAAAGTTCAACTTCATGATCAACAACATTTTCATTACCACATCAGTTCAAGAGTAAGTAGCAGTCTGTCTAAGATGAATTTTTAATTTGTTTGTAGTCTCTTTGACAGACTTGGAATTCAGAATGAAGAAAATGTAGAGATCTATTATCAGTTTGCCTTAGAGAAGCCCAAGCCTTCAGTTTCCCTTCCTCAGGATGAGTGGATCTCAACAATCAAAGCACTATCCCATGTACTGAATGAGAAGCCTAAGACCTATGCAGTTGGATTTTTCAATGGTGATATCAAGATCTTCAATAAGAAAGATAACAGAGAGATCATAAATGTCAAGCAGCTTCATCAAGATTCAATTATTTCTGATGCGCTCTTCTTAAAGAATGATTCCATTCTAGTTGCTTAATTTTTGAGATTCCTTGAACAAGAAGCTTCTAATTACTTGCTCAGGCTACCCTAATGCAGATCTTAAAATCTCAGAGTTGATAAAGCAAAACGATAAGTACTACTTCAATCAGCTTGCTCAAAACAAGACTGAAGAATACTCTGGAATTAATGACGGCTTCAAATGCCTCAGCTTCAATCCCTTAAATAATGAATATGTTTGCTCTGCCTATCAGTCATCAGAGAACGCACCTGATAAGTCCATACTTATATGGAAACTAAATAAGCACACTCTTGAGGATAGCTCTTAAAACCAAGTCAAAGGAGGACTCAAGAGACTTAAGACTAGCATTAGCTATATTGGTGCTCACTCAAGCATTTCATGCAATGGTGGTATTCTATCTATTAAATGGGGTCATCCTGAAAAGATCTATGTTGGCTGCCAAGATCATTACAATTTATAATGATTTTACTTTAAGAAATAAAACTCTATTTATAAACTCATTTAAATTAAAAACTGGTCTAGTCAATATTACTTATTTTATCATTCAGTCAAGGTTATAAACGTTGAGAGATCATCAATAGAGGAAATAATTTTCACAAATTATAAGGTACCTACTGCAATAGACTCAGCTCAAGAGTCCTTAATTCTAACTGGTCACGAAGATGGAACAGTAAAGCTTTGGGACGCTAGAATTGGAGGATCAGAAAAGAAAGCTAAGGCAAGCTTTGAAGCACATGAGAGTTGGGTCTCTCAAGTTAAATTCAACAGCAATGTTGAGAACATATTCTTGTCTGGAGCTTATGATGGAACTGTAAAGATGTGGGATATCAGAAACGAAGAAATGCCTCTTGCCACTCTCAAGAGAAAGACTGAAAAAGGTAGCAGCTCAGCAGATGATTATAAGGTATTCGCATTAGAGTGGAACGGCCCCTCTCAAATACTAAGCGGAGGTTCTGACTCTCACATTTCAATCCATACAATCGCTTGAAAGCTTTAATTAACTTTAATTAATTTTCTTGTAATTAAACAAGATATATTATGGTGTAATCAAAATAAGTTAATCAAAGTTTAGGCTGCTCATTTTTAGTAAGAGAAGGCTTGAGGAGGATCTTTCCTGCAGTTTGATTTTTCATGTAGAAATCAACTGCCTCTGTGATTTAGTGAAGTCCAAATCTGGCGTTGACATGAGTTTTTAACTCATTTTTAAGCATGGACTCAGCCTTTTGAACAACTGACTGCATAACCTTAGGACCATTTTTCATCATAAAGACTGAGAGTAGGAAAGATTCGATTGTCTGTGCCTTTCCAATAAATGGAATGACTTTAATTCCTGCAGCTGGCTAATCAGAGAGAAGTCCATAGATTATAAGAGTGGATCCAAAAGTCATGAGCTCAAGCATCTCTCCTGTTGTGGATCCTGCTATGCACTCAAGGCAAGTAGAAGGCTTCAATTCAGCAGCAAACTTGGCTAGAGTTTATTTGTGATCGGGAAGGCTGGTATTGACGATATGTTTGACTCCAAGCTCTTAGAGAATAGTGACATGCTCGTCTCTTCTCACAACGCAAAGTGGTGTTATATTATCTTTGTGACAAAGCTTAACTAGCATCCTCCCAATTTATGATGCAGCAGCTGTGATAATGACGCATTTGGATTTGAGTTGCTTTATCCTTTCAACCATGCACACGGCTGTTAGAGGATTGACCACGAATGACGCACACTCTTCGAAATCTATGTCATCACTAAGTGGATAGACTTAATCGATTGTAGTCACTATATACTCAGCGAATGCTCCTCTCCATTTGTAGGTGCCTACTTCACCTTGCTTCATGAATGCACATTTTCTACCGAGAAGCTTCTATCCTTATTCGGAAGTGCCCTCACCAACTTAGATAACAGTTCCTGCTCCTTCCCATCCTGGAGTGTAAGGATAATCTAACTTCACGTTGTATTGGCCTCTCATGAACAAGATATCACTTGGATTCAGAGTTGATGCTTCAATTTTAATGAGGACTTGATTCTTTCCTGGCTTTTGAACATCCACCTAGCCGAAGCCTATCTTTCCGTTGCTCACAATCAGAGCTGAATTCATCTTAGCAGGGACTGCGACCTAGTTACTTCTCTCAACCATTTGGAATAATATCTTATGTCTTTTTATAATAAATATATTTAATGTTTAGAAAGTTTAATTCACACAACTAAAATCATGTATTCCTAACACACACAACTCACATAATCTTTGAATTTGAATAGATATTTCACATTTTAGTGATGAAGAGATTGAGATCTGGTCTCTCATCCCCATCTTCATCCTCATCTTTGTGTAACTTGGTTTGATACCCATTAATTGCCAACTTGTCAATCACCTCTTCAAAATGCTTTAAGTCCTCTTCTTGCATCTTTGACTTTACTGAAGCAGATGCGCCTTAGGTTTGTTGCTTCGACTGTGCTAATTACTTTCCATCCTTCAAGCCTAAAGCAGAAGCCTTATTAGACTTCAGCTTTGGAGTGGTGGCTACTAAATGAGCTCTGGAAAAGAGCATTAACTCCTTGAAGGAATCGAAGTCTACGAAACTAAGGAGAGTATCCATGATCTGCTCATCAATTTGATCTTTCCTCTCTTCAACTTATCTCAAGAAGTTCTCCATGTCGAATCCTGCAATTGCTTAAGCCAGTTTCTAGAACAACAGTTCATTGGATATCTGAGAATTTGAATGTACTTACATCTTCAATATACTTTTCAATCTGCTCCTAGTAGTTTCTGAATATGTCTGTGTAAATGAGTTTGTTTTCCTCAGTTGCCTCGAAATGCATGCAATGAGTTTGACAGAACTTCCTCTGAAGCTATTCGAAATTTTGGTCTAGCAAAATCTCCTGAAGCACACCCACTGTCTGATCGAATGCATCATCTTCATTATTGCCGCCTAATTTTACTCATTAATGCTAAGTCACAGTGCAATTAGAATGAAGGTGTCCATACCGTTGGCAGTGAATTCAAAGTCTTCATCCTCATTTAGCATGTCACCTAAAGTCATTTAAGTTTAGAAAAAGTTAAGAAAATCATCTTTAAAGTAAAAGAAAGATAAGTTAGTATCTTCTTATGAGGAAGAATCTTCAGTAAGATTCTCTAATTAGAACATTAGCAAATATAATTAATAAAACAAAGAAGGAACCAAGATATGGCAAAGCTAGAAAACTTCGGAGATCTCCACAAATACATCAAGACCTCTCTAGATGATGACTACAACCCTAGTCAACAACTCGTTATCAAGACAGGAAGCAAAGCTTCAGATGGAGCTGTAAGAATTTATTCAAGATCCTATTCATAAATCTGGGATTGATTTTTCCATTGGTCGAGATTGTTTAAGAATCATTTGCAAAGAAGATTTTTCTTTCTATTTTGAAATCAAGATCCTCCAAGCTTCTCTGTTTTATAGACTTTCATTATATCCTTAAATAATAAGCTAACCATTCTAAATAGGAAATCAACACCACCCTTAAGCAGTCAACCCCCGATGAAATTATAATTTGCTTAAGAGATGATCAAGGAGAGGCCAAGATTGCCTTCGAAGCAAAGCTTAAGGCCACAGTTAGAGGAGACTCTCACGAGATGGTTGTAAAGCAAGACGGCACTCATTCAATTTCAATTTTATTAATAGCTAGTATTTAAATAAGGTACATACTGCTACCTGGGAGATGAAAGGAAACGGGCTTTAAGTATTATAAATTAGTTGGATCTTAAATTTTATAGGATAGAGTCAAGGGTCTTCAGTACATCTTGCAGGATTAATCTCATAGATAATTGTGTCTGCTAAATATTTTGAAAGTGAGAAGATTTTTAAAAATTGATTTGACTATTCATCTAAGAAACAATCAAATCAGTCCTCACTATTGCATATAGTTTCATATATCTACTTATTCTTCTTACTTTATAGATTTATAAGTTATATTCACTTTTTACTTTTCTTCCTGGCTACTTTATTTGCCTATGAAAAATCAGACTCATAATTTTCGTAGTATCTGTCTTCATCCTACTCTCCGATTGGGTGGTACTCCCACTGGTTTTATGGTTGGTATTATATCGGCACTGACTGTAATAAGATAAAAATGCTAATGACTACATTTAATCAAGTTGATATTGAGATTTATAGACTTGATTTTATTCTTATTAGTTGCCTTTCTTAATCTGGGAAGACCTAAATTAGTTATCTTTCATTCCGCCGTTAGATTGTAAAGCGTATTCTCTAGGAGAGCAACTCTACATTTTAGCATTCTTTTTCCCTTGCCTTGAATCTGAAAAATATAAATTATAATACAATTAAAAATCTAGGGTTACTTTCTTCCTAGGAGATTCAAACCTATTCGCTTGATTATAGGCGGATGCTCTGCAGTCCTAGGAAGTTGCAATTTGTCCTCTTCTTGATTTTACCTCTCTAGTTGGTAATCTATCACCAAACCTATGCTCAAATATAGATACTAAATTAAACCTTGAGTAAAAGTTGCTGCCAGTGTTCGACATCATCATATTATAAAATTGGCCGTTGCTAATATCTTTCGTTTCAGCAGCTGTTTCAATATTATCTTCAGCTCCTTTAAGCGGCTTTAATTGCTGCTGTTGGCGAGGGTTTTACTTCGTGCTTTGGTTGAAATCGTAAAAGAGCAAATTCAAATTCTCCTTGTGAACTGTTTGCATCATCTCTTGATCCACTGCCATGTCATTTTTTGAAGTTACCTGGAACTTGATTTTATATTTCCTGTTTGGCTTTTGGTAAGAGCTCTGAGTTTCTATCTCTTAGCGAGGTGGCTGATTATTATTTTAATTCATGAATACGAAGTTAGTGAAAGTTTGATATCCAGTAGTCGAAACAGGGGCCCTTTGTTTCATCTCAGCTCCTGAGCAGTTGATGACTGGACTTTAGTTGTTGATGCCTGAGAGTGAATTATCTCTCTCAGCAAGCAGATTAGCTTTTTGCTCTCTTCTGCTCTAGTGATTTAATTGAATATTTTAGTGTTGTTGGTAGATGGATTATTTGCTGACTCTCTTATCAAACTCCAGTTCAGGAGAAGCATTGCCTCCAGTTAGTGAACCTCCAGTGAAAAAATTCACTCCTGTCTTTGAGAGAGCAGGCAGCCCAGAATTATTTGAATTGAGGTTGTCTCTTGCCTTTTCAAGGTTGGCCTTATTAATGTGCTTTTTATTTGAGTAGAATTGAGGATGTAGCTATTGAAGCGCATAAGATTGCTGCTTGAGTCCATTCTTTGCATTTAACTTATTGTTCCTTTAATCGAAGAAGCCTCCTGATCCTTGCACCGTGTTTCTCATTGCTAAATTATCTTGTATGTTATCTGCAAAGTTGTTATAGTCAATGATGCTGCCAGCGTTCTCAGGAAATTTGTCAATATTTTCAAAACTATCGTTGCTCTCATTCAGATTGAATTCATCTACAAAAAAAAAAACATTTCCAAATATCACTCCATTATAAATTCATCTGCAATATCCCTTGGACTTATTTTGATTTAATGTTTGCGTCATCATTTTCAATTTACTCGCCATTATTTCTTATCATTTAAGGCTTTTTAATTTGCCTGAGTTGAGTTTTAATAGCCAGATTTCTCTGGTTTTAAATTTGTTTCTCTTGCTCGTTAAATGAACTCTTCGTACTTATCTAAACCATTTAAACTCAATATATAAAAGGGAAATGCGCCACATTAATTTAATTAAGCACAGTAGTAGTGTTAGTAGTAATTCCATCAATGGATCTCTTCTTTTAAGAAATGAGTTTGCTGTTGTCGCTTTGCAGAGAAGTCTAGTCCTTCCTTTCAATTGACCTGTCAATACCTACCTCGCCCGCACTTTAGAGGACACTACGTTTATTCTTCAGCAAATCAATTTAAGCTGTTATATTCTGCGTGTTAAGTACGTTCTTCATATCTTAGGTCAGTTTGGCTTTGAACTGCTCAAGGTTGTTTTGAGAAACTGGAGAAATTTGAGAAGGCTTGGTGGATAAGTTATTTGAAACGTTTTGAGTGTGGTTCGTGAAAATCTTGGGTCGTGTTTAATAAGGGTGTTCCTTTTCAGTGAGATTATTAGAATGATTGATGAAATAAATATAATCCTAATGAGGGACATGATGTCTGATGTCTGTTCGTCTCGAGACTAAGAAACCTGCTTGATCTTTAAAATTGAACATTACAAAAAGCATTTAATGATTATGAGCTAGGTTTATTTAAGTTCCATGGATTATCTGACAGCACTATGAGGGTACTACTGTTTGATTTGGCCTGCCTTAGTTGGGAAGTGTTTTTGAGTGGGTGGGTAGTTGGTCTAGTAGGTTGGGCTAAACTATTGCAGATCCATTTTGTTACTCTATCAAATTATTAACTTAATTATTACTAAAGAAGAGCAGACAGGTAGACAGTTACTTACCAACTGAGAGTTAACTCCGTTTTATCGAGAAAGTCCTTGAAACGCATCGCTGCCCTGCCCTCCAATTATACTCATTACCCCCATCGAATATTTTGGATTATTCTGAATGTTGCTTGTTTTTGATTTTTAGGTGATTATATTCCCATCTGTAGATTTTTTGCAGGTCTTTTATTTGGTGTTTGTGGAGGATTTTATTATTCAGTCAAATAATAGCTTATGTCAAATCTCGCTATAATAAAATTATTGCTCATATTCGATAATCATTGCAATCTTTAAATTAAAAATTTCAAGTACAATTTTTATAAATTTAATAGGAATGATTTATTTTAATATATTATTATTAATTTTTATTACTTATCTTAGAACGCTTTAACTAATTAATTTGATAATGATTAGAATGATGATGAAATTCGAGAGTATAATTCATACCTTGTCATCTACACCATTTATAAGTACCCCTGAATCTCTGAAGGTTTAAACTTCTACTTAAGAATCAAAGTCTTAAAAATAATATATATATCTTGCTATGCTTCGATATTAGCGCCCTCTACTTTATAGATAGAATTTGGTATAATATTTTTGAGTGTCTGGCTTTGAAGCTCTCTTATGTTCCGAGTCTTATTGGATTTTTAGGGCTTTAAAATAAATAGTACAATATGAAAGCTTTTGCAAGTTTTGATTGCACTATTTGACTTTGCAGTCTATAAGATTAAATAATTGATAGTGGATATTTTACCTGTTAATCTATATTTTTGAGTATGAAGCTCTGGTAGGGTGTGAATTCTTTAGGCTGATTCTCCTATTAAATTTAAGAGTTACAGATATATTTTTACTTATGCGTTGTTGTTGTAATGCGGAATTGGGATATTTTGACTTGAGTGCCGTGGTGTTTTCTTACTAGCGCCGCTTGAAGGGTGAGAAGACAGCTGGAACTGGGACGTTTACTTAGATGTGTTGTGAGAATTGTTGCCACTAGAACCACTCTATAGTTTATTCAGAAACTGCCCGATAAATTAATTTATATGATAGGAATGCTCTGCTCTCCACCATTTTATAATAACAATTTACTTAAGGAGGGAGGTTGATGTGAGTGTTGATAATTTATTTTGTGTTTGAGTTAAGCATGAGGTGCTGCTATAATTACAGCTATTGCATTTATTATGGAATAATTAATTTAATTTTAAATATAGAAATATTCAGCATTTCACCTCAGTTTACATCCTTATTTCCTCCTAAGTTTATCCTCGCAATTTACTCAATTAAGTGAGAGAAATAATCTATAATTAACAAAATATTAGCTATGTTGAAGCTCAAGGGCAAACAGCAAAATCCCAGTTCTGCCAAGTACTTCAATCGCGTCATTCAAACTTATCAGTACAACAATGATATATATTTAATTTATGATTCTCCAAAGAAAGGTCTAAATACAAATCTGCTTGACCCTGAGCAGTTAGACATGAATTCAGAGGATTACAGAGAGGAGAAGTAGCATACTTCATATACATGCAATCACAATTTATTTTAGCGTTTGCACTTGCAAAAGAGATCTTCTATTGGGTTAAGCTCTCCAAACTTGGCACTACCCGATGATCTCTTCAGCAAATACCTGCGAGAACTGACCATGGCTCCTTCCTAGCTCAAGAAACATCAAAGCCAAAAAAGCAACTAGCTGATCTACGAAAAGATAAAGTAGCACATCCAGAAGACCACGAACACCTCTGATCCTGAAAAGCTGATAGAGTATTTATCAAAATATGAAAAGATCATGAACAATGGCTCGAATATGGATGCTGATACAGTTGAAGATGTAATAGGCTCAAGACAAAGTGAGGGGAGCACAGGTCTCTAGAAGAAAAATTCGATGAGTGAGTTTGCTCTGATGAGGAGAGCTACCCTTAAGAGAACTTTGAACAGCTAGCCGAACTTAGCTCAGAATAAGCACATTTTGAAGCTGACTGAGACGCCAGAAGATAAGAAGAAGAAAGCCTAAGAGGAAGAGGAAAAGAAGCTCACTGACTCCATTGACTATCAAAAGCTAGCTCAGCAAGTCAAGAGGCTAGGGTAGCTACACTCTTTCAAGATTTAACAGTATAATTAACAGCAAGCCAACCTCAAAAACTTGAAGCACAGCATGACAAAATCAGCTGCTATTCTAGAAGAGGATGAGACGGATCCTAAAGAGACAGACAGACAAAAATCTTCGAAGCACAAGACACTTAATTAAGCAATCGCTCCTTAAATTTAGGTGATCCCACCCAATGAAAGAAAAGATAGCAGCACTTTTAGCCCTCTAGTATCAGGGTAAAGAGTGGCTAGCTCTAATGGATTTACTGTGCAGTACTTTGCTATGGAGCCGAGGAGCAGGAAGATCTCTCTCAAGAAAGAATTAAAATAAAAGGGCTTGTTAAAGCTAAAAGAATACTAGCAACTTAAAAGGAAAATTGAACTATCCATCATATGTGTTTAATTGATGAGAGGTCTGATTCTCAAAGACTAAATCAAATAGGAGATTAAGCATCAGCCTCTCGAAAGTAAAGCCAAGAATCAGAGGGTGAATATCACTTGAAGGCTTAAAGTAAAGATAAGAGCTAAAACTCAAGCAAGAACAATTCCAAGTAGAACTCATTCAGGAGATTAAGTGGTGATGCTAATTACAACTTGCAATTCATTATGAGGAAATCAGTTACTGCTGAGATTATAGAACAATAAATGAAGTTTGGGCTAAAAAGATCTCACCAAAAATCTATCAACTTTCAATCCCAAGAATAAAAATGACAAAAATAAGAACTTAAAGGTTGGAGACGAGGAACCAGATATTGGAATGATTTTCAGACTAACTCAGTAAAAATTAAATCAGGAAAATAGGATTAGACTTCCTTAATCAAATACAGATACGAATCTTGATTTTGCGATTAAGGGAAATGCAAATAGTATTGAAAAGATTGACATTAAAAAGTACTTATATACTTAAGCATTAAGTTAAAATTAATTTTAAATACTTCAACAATAAGTTTAATTAAGAATTCAAAGTTTAAATTAAATTAAAATTTGATTTAATGATAAGATAATGTTTTCAACATAGAGAAAGGAAAATCAAACACTTTCTTAAAATTTTCAGCTAAATTTAAAGCCAGCTATTAAAAAGCTTGAGCCAAATTAATCAGAAGACTCAAAACGATTTGGAGAGAAACTTAAGGATAATATTTACTCAATGATGGGGAAAACGCACCATGCCTATTTAAGGCAAGACAAAAATATGAATGGGAGCAACTCAAGAGGAGACCATGGAACCTAAAATGTCCAGACTGGAGAGGATGAAGCTAATGCTTAAGATTCCAGATAGGAAAGTTCATTCTCTTCTTCAAATTAGTCAGACTTCGAAGATTACAAAGTAGTTGAACCATCTAAGAGGAAGCAAATTGAGGAAAGCATAACTCAGAAGAAACTACAACTGTTCGATGATTTGCTTGAGACAGTAGATGCAAGACTCAGAGAGTCGATAATGGTTCAGCAGAATTTATTCTCCCTTCCTAATTCTTATAATTATAGTAGTATTCTGCTGGAAGACACACCGGTTAAAACTTTTTCAATAAAAGAAATTTATCTACTGCCTAGGAAAGCACAGCAAGTCCTATGCACACTTCTCAGGCATCCTTCTTTCCATTTCCAATGAGCCCTGAAATGATGAAGCCTAAATCTTAACTTAAGCTTCAAGACTCAGGAGAGCCAAAGAAGAAGAAATATAGACTCAAAACTTTTAAAGTGGAGATAACCAGAAATTAGTTTAACGTAGCTAATCTGCCCTTCGTTAAATATGGGCCAGAAATTCTGTAGGATAGAGCCCATTAATTTCACATAATTAAGGATGAGATGACTCTGCTTTATGATAAATTTGTGGAATTTAAAACACAGCTTTGCTATAAATACTCTGTAAGAGATTTTGAATTTGTGCTTTAACTTTATAGTTTCAATCCTCGATCGTGTTCTAAACTATGGGAAAGGACACTCAAAAGAGATTCAATATCTAGATAGAGGAGCTGATAGGATTTATCATAGAGATCATCCATATAGTTCTATTGAGTAATTATCTACTTCTAATAATCATTGAGTAGAATTTGGAGAGGACCCTGTAAGAATAGGGTTAAAAGACTTCAGCAAGATAGTTTCTCAGACTGTGAAGGTTCGTAATGAGAGCTTGGCATTTCGAGATAATCAGAGTTTGTTTATTGAGATGACTGATATGTTCAAGAAGGCTTTTGATGCTTACTATATTATGACCAAGATGCTTGGCTTCAGCTAGATTAGCTTTGATTAGAACAATAAAGCTGATGCAGTATTTATGCAGAGCAAGACTCTCCTGCAAGGAGCTCATGCAAGACTTTAGATCACAGGAAGAGCTACTCAATAGAGAGGTAAGACTTTCACTTTGCGCTTATCATATTTTCAGTTTCAAAAAGAGAAGATGTATATCGAGAGCATGCTGATGAGAGGCGATGATCTGTATGAGTACAAGTATAGATAGAAACTGGATCCACCTGAGCCAGGGACAGTCAAGACCAAACATGAAGACTCCTACTAGTTCATGCACAAGTTCTTAGAGCAGCAGAGTGTCGCATATTCAAAGAAGCGTAATTCATATTCCATATCTTAATTACATCTTCTAGTGAAGAAGATTCAGTAAGATCAGCAGAGCAGACTACAGCAGCAAGAGAAGAAAAAGTAAGAAGACGAGATAAGGCAGAAGATTGACAGGGAGCTCGAAGACAACCCTAATCTCTTTCTCATGGATGCCAAGTTCATGGAAGCCATGGAAAAGGAAAAAGAAGTCAAGAAAAAGAAAGACAAAAAGAAACCTAAGACTAACTCAAAGTCCATGGCGACACTCCCTCCGCCATCAAGTAATTCTCTAGCTCTCTTAGGTCTGCCTCTTATAAGTGAGGAACCCTAAAAATTGAAGGGCAAGTTGAAGTATAAGGTAGAGGCTAAGCTATAGACCTAGCCTTAATTCACAGGCAAGCAAGCACTCAATCTCAAGTTGCAAATTAAGGAGGTGATGAAGAATTTGAGAAACATAGGAGGAGTCAAGCACTAAAATAAGAACAAAGAATAGAGACATGAGCGAAGGGACAGTTATGAGGATATGGATGCAAACGCCTTGGGCCCACCTCCTCAGAGAGAGCCTGAGAATTACATTTCAAATGAGACTAGAGAGTTTATCCATAAAAGCATCAATAAAAATAAGATGAAGAGTGCAGGCTTTCTTGCACCCAGCTTAACTTGAAAAGATGATTTACCTCGAGAAGTAAGACCTATTATTTAAACAAATGTAGTGAGGATGATGAACTGGCGAGAATCAACTTGAATTACCAAAATAGGAAGAAAAATAAGCACGCGCAAGAGATGGTCGTCCTACATTCTAAAACTGAGCTTAAAGCTTTAAAGGAAGTTTACTAAATAATTTTTACTTTAACTAAGTGGAGAAGGCTTTTAGAGTTGGAATCTAAAGCTGCAAGGAAGTGAACAAGATATAGTAGATGAGCTAGTCACTGAGGGATATAGTTTATATGAGCAACCCTATTTTTATAAAGAAGCCAAAGAAGAGACACCCTGAGGCTAGGAGAGACGATGAATGATTTTCTTAATTTTAAGATATTTTAATTGCTTTAATTTAATAATTAAGTTAAAATGAAGAGGAACTATACTCTCCAGAATCCCAAGAACAGGATAGTCAACATGATGTAGATATATACATGTTTAATTAGCTATTTAGGACGATCCAAGAAAATAAAAGTCTGTATGATAGATTAGGTGCAGTCAAATCCTCGAAGATTTTAAATTATTTATTTAATCATCTGTGGACAACAAGGCTCCCTAGACTAATATTCATTTGCAATTAAGAGCAAAGGAAAAGGCAAGCAAGAATACCTAACTGAAAACAATCAATCAGTCTAATGAAATCCTTCTTGAAAGAATGTTTTCTATCTTCACAGTAAGCCACTTTTAAGAGTTATAATGTAATTTAGAGGCAAAGACCGAGAGAGAAGGGCTTTGATAATAGTGGTAAGCCCTTTCAAAGGTCTGAGTTCGACTTGAAGACCTTGAATATTAATGTAAGGAAGCAGGAGAGCGACAAGATAAGTAACGATAACTCGCTCATGCTGCTCAAACTTCAGACAGCACAACCTCGAATCCTAAGCAAGCATCAATGGAAAAAGCATTTGCAAAATTACTCCCAAATGAAGAGAATGATTAAAAATGAGAAGTGAGTTTGTATTATAGGATTGATGATTAGGTACTATGGGAGCAACGGCCAGCAGGCTAGCAGCCCTAGAGATAAGAGAATGAGTGTTGGAGGCTATGAATAGATATATGCTCAATAGTCCGGGTGGGGATCAACTCTCAACCACTGGCACTGATCAATTTAGTGGCACTAGCAGCAAGTTTTATCAATTCAGCTCAGGAGGAGTTAGACTTAACTATGATCTTAATAAATCAGCCTATGCCACGAGCTCCTCAGGATTTTATAAGTAAATCTCACTCAACCCAGTCAACAGATCAAAGATGAGTCTCCAAGAGTAATAAAACCTTAATCAGTCTGTCCCGAACATTAAGGAAAGAATCAATAGATATAACTCTGCTGCTTAAGAAAATTAAAATTAGAGGAAAATTAGGATTGGAAATCTCTATGGAATCAAAGCTTTCATTTTTATGTCTAGAAGTTTATAATAAAAAAAATAATTAATAATCATTTCAGTAGTTTATAAAATAATTTATCTTAAATTTAAAGCATCTTAAAAGACAGTAGGGTTTATTGTGATAAGAGTAGTATTTAAATAAAATTTAATTAATTTATGCTATGTATAGTAAGAGTTTCGCTCAAAGCACAGCTGCATCTGGGATGTTCAATCATAGAAGCATGTCCCTAGAACCTCAAAACTACAATCGATAGATAGGAGGAGATGGTTCTAACTAAGTCCCCTAGAGTGGACCCTATGAACTTAGACCAAACACAGCCTATGTTAGCAACTTTTCCAAAGGAGATATCTTTGGAGATAAGGTACAGAACGCTCTAAATATGACTGCAGATTTTAAACCTGATGTCATAGAAGAAACTGAGTATGGAATGGATTTGAGTAGTCGATCCAGCTAATAAGAATGAATAATAATAATTGTGCCAAGTATTTCATTTGTTTACTTTCATTTTTGTGAAAAATTATTACTGGACTAATAAAATAATATTCAATTTAGTCTGCTCATTGGAGTTTCTTTTCCACCTGGAATAGGATGATAATTTACATTGCTATTTTTAAAAGAATCCATATCACCTCCTTCTATGTTATGCCTTCCTAAACCTCTTTCTCCTCTAGGGAACAGAATTTGAGGACTAATCATAAATTCTTGTCAAAGTATTTAAAAGTGTGAATAAAGAATAATTCTATGCTTAATCATTCATCATCATAATCATCCTCTGCGTATATGATGTCGTTGTCCAGTTACTAAGGTGACCCCATTAAGTTATTAGAAAAATTGCTGTTGCTTCCTCTTACGAAAGGATTGAATTGATTTCTATTAACGCTGCTTAAATGTAACTGCTCTTTTGCTAAGTTTTAAAAATATAATTTTTCTATGTATTCTCTACTATGCTCACTGCTCTCAAACCTGTCCTAGGCCTCTTGATTTTCAGAGCCTTCATTTTCAAAAGAGTAAGGGTGAGGGTATTCCTCGAAATCATCTCTGCTCTATGCCACATTTTACTCGTTTTAAGCATAGTTGTTCTTGGCTTGCTTTTGACTTTACTTATATTTCTATGCTTTGATTGGGACACTTTCAGCATCTTCGATTGGCTATTAGCTTCGCCCTGTTCCCTCAATACTCTACCATGTGAAAGAATGCTATTCTTTAAATTTAGGCTCTCGTTCTATTAACTTTGCTTTTCTCTGAGAGGGGGCTTCTAAGGCTTGCTGATTCTATCTCTCTTCCTCTTTGAGATCCCTCAACAAACTCTAGTATTTACTTATCCTCTGCAATCTCAATTACTTATTCCAATTGCTAGGCTATAACTATTCTTAGTCTTGGGTCTATCGTTTTGAAGTTAATTGCATCCATCAAGAAGCTCAATTCAGTTAACAAGACATCCATTCTTTGAATTACCTTTTCTGGCTTTTAAACTGCAATTTGCTTTATCAAGTCAATGTCTTCTTGAGTCTATGGAAGCAAGGACTAATTATTATTTTCAGCTTATTGTAACGCAGCTTACAGCTGATCTATCTACTATTCGTATTCATTAGACATCTTAACCAAAATTAAACTTGCAAAAGACTAGCAAATTTATAGTTAACCATTTGATCATGCTGCTTTAGTAACTTTCATTAATAAAATTAAATAAAACTTGGCTTCGGACTAAAAGTATTGCTTCTCAAAGTTTTTGCATTCAGACAAGAGCCTCCGCTCATTTTGTTAATGGATGAAGCCTCTTCTTTTCATAGAGCGACTATTTACTACTTGAGGCATTTCGATTATTGAATAAACCCTCTTAACTTGAACTTCCTTCTCTTGGATCGACCTCGGATAAGTTAGTGAATATCTCCACTGGCTCAACTTTCTGCTCCACTATCGAGAAATCTATTTTCTTTGAACTTTTGTTGAGATTCAAGACTTGAAACTCTGCAAAGGAACCACTCTTCTAAAATATGATTTTCTAATTTACTCCTTAATCATCTTCCACATAAATTTCGTTTCTTGGCTTCCTATTATCTTGTCTTTTATTTGCTGATTTATTTTTAGTAGTGGATTTGTTGATTGGTAAAAATAAATGAGATACAAATTGGAGGTTTCTTCTCATTTGATTACTGCAGCTGGTGTATTCTACTGATGAGAATTTACTTATTAGAAGGCTAAACTGCTTATCTCTTGTTGCTTTAGCTTCTTCCCCCAACAGATTGAAATTAATCACCTTAGAGAGCAAGCTTATCTCCACCTCTGGATTTTGATGATTTGGGTCTTCCAGACTATCGTTAATTAGACTTCAGCACTTAAGGATCTTTAATCTGAGTAAAAGATGACACAATATGACTTTTGTGTAATTCAGTTTTGGAATTTCCTCTTTTCTGTTTAGGCCCTTGACTTTTATTCCTTGTGCTACTTTTTAAAGATGCTTGATTCTTTTGGCCAAAGGACTTGAGGTTCTCTGCTTCAAAACTGTTCTTGGATTATATATGCGATAGATCAGTGTTTTGTTTTTATAGTTGATCGTTTCTGCTTTTGGATTCTATAGAAAGTTAATATCAAATCAATAGTAGATATCTTACAAGCTTTTTAATGATAGAAACTAGAAGAAGTAGACTTCTGTCGTACTCTTTGAGTAGGACTCTTGCTATTAGAATGGCTCAAGGACTCGTTGAAAGTTTGATTTAAAGACCTCTTCTACTTTTTGCTATCTTTGGTAGGGATACCAAGTCCATCTAAGATTCGTCTTGGTATTCTAAAGGTTAGTGTATCTTGTCTAAGCCACTGCTCTTTTATCTCAACACCATCTCTCTTCATGATCTCAATATTTTTGAGCAAGCAGAGTGCAATTTATTTTCGAGCCTTATCTGTACAACCTGGATTATGTTGAATATCAAAGGAGACGAGGGAAGTATTTTCTCTCAAGGAGTGTTTTATTATATTCTTCACAGATTCAGCATCAATCTAATTGCCTTATAAATCTACCAACTTAATGAATCTGTCATACCTCAGGCATTTCTAAAGGTGCTCCATAAAGAAGCCTCCAAGGAAATTCCTTCTCAAAATTACCTCTCTAAGACCTTTCTTATTTTGTATTCTATCTTTCTTCATATTATATCGAGTCTGCTTCATTTAGATTTGTTGATAAGGTGAATTAGGAAGAAGAGCCAAATTCAAGAAGTGCTACTAAGTTTTATCTTCAACTTATTCAGACTGTTGGTGAGAAATGGGTTGCGTCTTTGAGTCATAGTCTTGCTGTCTTAAACCTGCAATCCATAAAGTATTTTCCCTCTTCTCTCCTTGCTCCTTGATGAACTTTATAATGTATATAGACTCTGAATCTGGAAGATTATTATCAGATAAGTCAAGCTTCTCCAGAGAGTTATTGCTTCACTAATCCTTTCATTAGCATTCTGAAGATTGTTAAATCTGCACATAAAATGATGATTACCTTAAAAATTAAAACCTACTTTTATTAGCATAGAGATTGCAAGCATGACAGTTTAGGGACTTTATAGTTTTCGATTAACCAATTGCCTTTCCAATTTCCTCCCATGACTTTGAGCTAAATTTGAAGTGCAAAATTGTTAGGTTTACTAGATTTGTATTTGTCTAAATATTCTTAATTAAGCCTTGAACGATCAAGCTATTTATCTTTGGATTTTAGGAGCACTTCTTTTCTGCAGATTTTTATTACATGTCAGTATTATTGCCACCTGGGGTTTGAGTAATCGGTGCTAAGATAGAATTATTGAGATTGGAAGTATCATTCAAGTTAATGTTGTATTCTGTACCCTCAGTTATTAGCTAATTATGTTGGGAAGATTTATGATTGCCGTTTGATGAACCCTCAGCTGGCTTGTATATAGTCTCAAACAAATTCACCTTTTTATTTCCTCTTCTATAACTATCCTCGAACCTTGAAAGCTCCTTTGGGCCGCATTTATCAGAATGAATGTAAATTGAAGTCAAGCACATAAAGTCTGCAAGTACTGCATTAAAGAGCGGAGCATCTAGCTTCATAATGAAATCTAGTGAACACTTCAACTCATCAGATTTGATCCTATAACTTAATTAACTCTAAGAGGATTTACATTTTCTATACGATGTCATGGTACTGAGAAATCATCCTTTCATTTTTGCCATATCTCTTCAAAGCATACTGCTTTGTCAGATCATTCACTCCTTTTTGAGTGAGCTTATGTTGAGCACTCTATTTCAGATTATTAGATAGCTCCATATCTTAGAGACTTGAGTCACCCAATGAATCTATAAATGGATTTCTATCATTTGCTCCTCCATTCCCCAAGCCTTTCAACTTTAGCTAATTATAATAGTTGTTGATTTGCATCCATGAATTCTGAGTTTGCCCCTTCATCGATTGCTCAAACTCATTATGACCAGAGGGTGCGTATCTCTTAGATCCACTCTTCGAATGAATCTAAACCTGATTGCTGATAGTGTTTATATTGGTAACGACTGTATTTTCATTGGAAGAGTAATTTGAGTTTAGTTCTTCTTGAAAAAGTCCATAAGCTGTTTCACTGGTTTATCTGTCTTGAGTGAATAAAACTTAAGTGTTTTCATTTTGGAAATTTGCAGCTGAGGAAGGAACTCTGTTATTTTGGAATGACTAATTGTGATTGTTGTTGCTTGCTTAAGGCTTTAGATGAGAGGCGTTTCTATTTCTCGGTCTGGTTGCTGAATTAGTTTTGTTAGTTGATTAGTTTTTGGGGTTAGTGCTCTATTGCTAGATGGAGGGGTGAATCGCTTTCATTTCTAAATTATAACTGACTGAAATAATTTACAAATTTTAAAATTTAATAAATTTAATATCTAAAACGTATCAGAGATGGATCAAAATTAACAAAATGAGAGGGATGAAGAGACGCACTTAAATATTATGGTAAATAGATCGCCTAATTGGAACAACTAAGCGGAGATTGAACTTCTCAACTCTTAAATAGTAGAGATGATAAGAATGACTACTCCTTCGGACATGTTTCAGTCGGGAGGAGTTCTACCAGTGAAATAGTTGCCTAACATACTCAGAGCTTTAAATATCACACTTTCCGAAGATGAACTCAAGGATTTGGAATACTTAATCGACCCTCACTATCTCGGTAGCTTCGCTGAGCATAAACTCGTAACCGCTTTAATCAACTTGATGACAAGGTATGATTAATCAAAACTAGAGCAGTCACTTCGAGAAATAGACACAGATTAAATTAATCAAGATCAATATCTAATTTTTGTTAGATAGTGATGGGAAGATAAGCATTGAAGAGCTGGAGTATTTTCTCCAGAATTGGGGAGATAAGCTCTAGCATCACGAATTGAAAATACTAACAGACTTGATTCAACCCTTAGACAGCTAAGATAATGTGAAAGTTGATGCTTTGTTATTTAAGATTAAGAATTACAAATGAGCATAGGTCTGAGTATTTTCTTTTATAGCTTTTTTCCTCTTACTCTGTCTAATATTTTGGCCATGTTTTGAATGATAATTTAAATTTAAGATTTGAAGTCACAACTAACAAAATGGAGAGATTCTCACCAAGTAGCAGACGCTGCAGAACTGTTGCAACAGATGCAGATCCAAGGAGGATAAAACGAATTTATAGATATAGTCGATGGTATGTTGCTTTCACTGCTACTTCCTCTTATTCTTAAATTCTACTTCCTCTAAAATAAAATGAGTAGTAGTAACTTTAAATAAGTGTATATTCAGCTAAATAAGAATGCTTTCACACTCTTTAGGAAAAGAATATATGCAAACTGTACTGCCGAATTCTATCAGTTCTCTCTAAAGTAATATCCTGAGCCATCCATTACTGAGATATCCTCGTTGATTTGCAATCATTGCCTGATTGCAAATGTCAAAAAGTTGCTCAGAACTTGAAGTCTAAAGAAAGACCGAAGGGAAGAGAGGTGCTCTTCTTCTCAGCAACTGCAGCCTTGAGATTGAAGCCGGAAACAAGTCCCAAAGTGAGAGCACTGCTAACCTTGTGCTTGAAGGCGAGGTCGAGGTAACCATGGTGATTGACCTTGAATTTTCCAGAGGATTCGTCATTGAATTGGTGAGTGTAACCGAATCTAGCAGTCAGAGCTTGCTTTTGCCAGTTGAGGATGAACTCTGAAGCGACAACAGATCTGTTGTTGACAGCTTGGTGAAGGTAGAAGAGAACATTTCCAATCTGAGGAGTGTCCTTGTTCAAGGAATCGTGCTTGAGTCCGAGGTGAAGGGCGGGAGCAACTTCCAAGGAGAGACCTAAATCATACTTATCTAGATTCATTGATCTAGTATCTGCAACTACGTTGTAACCAACAGTCAGGTTCTATCTGGCCTGATAGGTCAAGTTGTGCTCAACCGAAAAGGAGCGGAGATTAGCAAGGAACTTAGCCTTGGTGGTGGCATTGTTCAATTCAAAGCCTGCCTTGAGCACTGGAACTGATTGGCTTGGGATGGCTTAGGCTGAGGTATACAAGATGTACTTACTTTATTAAAGGTGACTCTTACTAATTGAGGCAACATTTATAAAGAATATTAGCAATTCAAAATTAAGTAAATAATTTTGATAAAAAGGTAATAATACTTATTTCATGGAGCAAACATAGACCATCACGGAAACTTAAACCCAAGAACCTAGAATCGTATAGTTTGAGGTGAAGAAAAAGCAGTCCATAAAATGGGCAGAAGACACTGTAGACAACGAACACATGAATAAGAAGAAGTCTAAGATTTGCTGCCAATTCGAGAAACCAAACAAGAATCCAAAAGAAGAGAGCAGTGATGGCTGCTGCTCATCAGATGAGGATGATGAAAGAAATGCATATGATCGTCCACCTAAGCACATGAGATAGGGTGAACACAAACCACATTAAGATTGCCACTCACATTAACATTGAGCAAAAGAATGTGAGTAAGAGTAATCAGTGATTCATTTAGTTAAAGTCTGCTTAATTTAATAATTTATCATAAAAAAGAAGACACTCTTGCAATGAAGCTTGGATTGAATCCTTGAAAACATTTATAAATATATTTTTGGCTTGAGAGTAGCTCATTAAATGCGTTTTTAAAAATCATTCATCCTAATACTTGAGTAACATAGCTCCATGAGAGCCATCAGCTCCATTATTAAAGTCTTCAATGAATTGTGCAAAAGCTTTTCTTTTCAGAAGAGTGAGGCCATCTTTACCCTAGAATTCTTTAGTTTCTATCATGTTCTTCACATACTTAACCACAGTTTAAAAGAAAGAAACTATAGTTGGTCCATTTTCCTTAAGATTGAGAGTCTAGAAAATATTATCGCTAGCAGTACCCTCTAGAAAGCACAATCTCTCCATAGCAGGAAAGATGTGGATATCTGCCATAGTTGGGTGCTCAAATCCTAGTAGGAACTTGCCTCCTTGTAAATTTGTATGAAGCCAATTTTCCATATCCTTGAGAATAGGTATGTAAGTCTCAATTGCTTCAATACTCTTTCCCTTAGACCTGTATAAAGCAAAGTAGGCCTGAGTATATTTGGCAAACTGCTCCATCAAAAGTCTTTGTTTTGCTGCAACTATAGGATTTTTAGAGTATAGTTCAAGTCCTTGATTTTGGCCGAGATCATGAGCCAGATCCTAGAGAACTCTTGATTCAGGCAAGAAAGTTCCATTTGTCCATTCAAGTAAAGGGAGCTGCCCACTATTAACTTGGATATGCCACTAGGCCTTTGTAGCGGTATCTACCTCGCAAAGTTAAAAGTCTAAGCATTTGGCAGCCCAAGCTAGTCTCACTCTCTCTGAAAAGAGGCAAAGATTGTTTGAGTATAGCCTTGGATAATTCATGTTCCTAGGAGGTTTAGGATCATCTCCACCCATATATCTGATATTCTCCAGTCCTTGAGCTAATTCTTCTTAAGAAGAAGTGCTGAATCTTCTCTGCGACAACCTATTGCTTGAGATGAATAATCAGTGGAAAGTATTCTATTAGAGTAACCTTACTTTTGAGAATTTTTGTAAAGGGTCTTCATGGAAGATACTAACGTGATATGTTTCAAGTTATTTTACTTTAATTAAAAGTGATAAAATTAAATCATCCTACCTGCTTTACTATGAGGAGATAATGAGCTTGATTTAGCAAATATTTATTTTATTTTGAGTAAGAAAAAATGTTGAGGAAATCTTAAAACATGCTCTTAACGAAAGATGACGTGGGAAAGTCTAAGCCCTCTATGAGGACACTTCCTCATAACGATTTCACCTACGGCTAGCCAGTTCCCAAGGAAACTGATGGAGTGGGAAGATGTAAGTTTCATTAGTAGCTTTTAACTCTACTCTATGAATTTGATATAATCTAGTGTTAACTTATTTGCTTAGTGACAAGCGTGTGGTCTCTGCACCAATAAAGCATGAAGGGCATCCCTGACAAGGATTTTAAGACTCTGAACAAGTACTCTATCTAAAATAAGGCAACTAACTCTCGCACCCAATACGACTTCAGAAAGCATATTGATGTGAGGCTCAAAGAACCCAAGAGATAGGGGCCCATGTATCTCCCAGAGGAGGAATTCACTTATGGTGTCGCCAACAGGCCTTCAACCCCTGTCAAAGCAGTTATGAGTGGATTTTATGGAGATGTAAATTACTCATCACAAAGTTTATTAGAAGAAAATGTGATTTATATTAGCAGAGCAATAAATTCTTACAAGATATGAGATTTTAAAAGAGCAGTGTAGATATAAAAACACTTTTCTATTTTTAGTCAAAGCCAATAAGTTTGGCAAATGCCCGCAACCACACTAAGGGATCTCAACTGGCGAATGATCATTTGAGAAAGACCATGCGAGACGAAGAAATGATGAAGAGTTAAACTCTTTTCAAGATGAAGAAGTTCTAAAATGTTGCACCTAAGACTAACACCCATAACACAGCTAGAGCAGGCACAGCTGGAGGTCTAAGGAGAGTAGGGTCCCAAGCTGTGTTCGGATCTCAACAAAGAGTATGAATGAAAATACTAAGAAATAGTATTTGTTGCTTGAACTGATAAGACTAATAATGATTTATGCATTTAACAATTTAGTTTTTAGATTTTAGAAGAAAAAATAAAGAGAGCGAATGCTAATAAAGTTAAAAAGTGAAACTTAATAAATAATTATTAAACTTTTATTAAATAATATTATAAAACTAAGGATATTTATAATCCTCTATGTATAAAAAAGTTTCCTTATCATTTTGTGAAAATAGAGAATTATAGACAGAGAATGAATTTAGCTAAAATTAAGTTGATAAAGCGCATTATGTCATATATTGTTTACGATACCTCTAAGTGACGATGTAAATGAGTGAGTCTGTTTATAGTTTAGGAGATTAATTTTTATTGTTATAATTAGGGATTGATTTATTCGAAATGAGAGCGGGTTATGCATAATAAGTCAGCATGAGGAAGGGCTCCGAACAAATTACACTGCCAGTTGGCCTCTCAGGCTAGGCGGCAGGTGGTGGCTCCGTAGTTTCAACCTTCAACCAAAAGTCTCAAAAGCAGAAACTAATTGAATTGCAGCAGAGGCACAAAGAGCTGAGGAGGCAGCGAAGAGAAATCAAGAGTGCGAACACAGTCGATTCCTTCAAAAATAAGGACTAAGAGGCTTTTGATCAGGCAGTTAATGTCCTCTATGAGAAGGATTTAAATAGTTAGAGGAAATAATATATTTTATTCGATGCTTCATGCTTTCGAGTTCCACGAAAAATGCAACGAGGCTATCAGGCTAATATCGCTTTTGATGATCATCAAATGCATCTACAACTTTGAGATGGAAGTGTGGGACTGTTATGTTTAACTACTGAGTGGGTTGGTATGCTTGGGAGTTGCAAAATTTTGCAAATACTACCTCATGAAATACTTGCAAAACACTATCAGATATGTCAAAGATGAATACCATTTAGTAAAAATCTATTCAATAATTGTCATATTTGGAACTTTAAGATCTGCAAAATGGTTTTGGAGTAAATCAGAGAGATGGCTCTTTCAAAAGAGCCTCTATAGAATAATCTTTGAGACTAGATCGGGCAAGTTTACTCGGTAAATTCGACAATAAACTTAAATTTAAATGTGCATTTATTCTATAATGAAAGATAAAGTAATAAAATGCTCATTTAATTGCTCTAAAATTATTAACTTATTTTTATTCTTCCTTAAGTTTAGTTCTTACTCTAAATTCCAGTCTGGGATTATAAACAATCGAACGATGAGTTTCAAGACGATTACTCAACAAATTGATCGAGATGCTTCCTTCAAAGACAATCGAAGTTCTATCACCTCTTTCAACACTTCTAGTCGCCGCTTAATCTAGCATAGTATAATTAATCACAATTTTAGATTATTTATTGAGCAGTAGATAAAGAAGTAACAAACTCATGCAAATAATTAACTTGTTTTATTTTTTGATTAAATAGATCCTTGTTAGATAGCTTTTCAACAAAAAATCTTCTAGAGATTAACGGACTTCTTCACTACTCTATTTTTATCTACGTAATTTATATTTGCACTGAGAACACTGATTTTATAAATGGAAACTTTTATCAGCATCTTGTTTACAGGTAAATTATTATTATCCTACTCGTTTGATTAGCAAGCATATGGGCATATTTCTAAAAATCAAAGTTATACCTTTTATCAAATTACTTAAACATTTTAATCTTACAATAAATTTCCATAAAATTTTGGATTGTTTATTCAAGCATATTAAGTTTATAAATCTTTGAATTTTTTAAGCAAAATATGATCTGATTAATATTTCTTAAGCCTAATTATAGTATTGAAAGCATCTCTACAACTTGGTTAATATGCTACTTGGGGCTATCGTTTGAGGTTTCTCATTAGATGACTCATTTGGTTCACTTCTTGTGCTTTACTAGGTTCTCTGGCTTCAAGAGTTTTGTGTTTGATTTTGCTTGCAACGCCTTTCTCTGTCATTACTCATTTTCAAAACTCAAAGAATAACTAGTATGCAAATTTGACGAGTACAAGTCATTGAAATCTATCACTCATTTCACAACTAATTTCTGTCTTTATTTATCATGGCTTTGGAAAATATGAGAGGATCTTCAAGAACATGAGATATGGCTACGCCATCCTCAGCTACTAGATCGTACACTTTTAAAACGAAAATTTCAAGAAAATCCTAGGCGTCAAACAGGATTAACAGGCAAGTTTTCTAAGATGATTATTTTCCGCTTAAATATTTTGTACCCAAATATACTGTCATCAAAAGGGATTTATATGACATCATCGTTAAATTTCCTAAATCCCTTTATAGATATTTTCAATGCTCAAGCAAATTAAAAGGAGAATGAGGATTTTCAATTCTACCACAGGTGCAAATCAAAGTCCACCCCTTGGGTCATAAGGCTATGAAAGCAGCGGGGGAGGAGGGAAGAATAATAATGGAGGTGGCTCTTAACACCAGTAATAGAAGTTTGCTTCAGCTATGGAGGACCTCGTCAATTTCTTGAGAAATAAGCCCACAGTTTAAACTAATGAAGATATAGAATACTACTCAGAGAAAATAGATCCTCGCACCCACCAAAAGTACATCAGATTCTACAATCTCACTTGTAAGATACAGTTACAAATTAATTGCCGCCTGTCTAGTTCAATTCATTCTATGGGACGGGTAGAATAAGATTCAGATAACCATTAAAGATATTACCCAGGACAAGAAACACCTTAGATCATCTTCTGATTCAGAAACTTAGAAACATGATGTTTAAGTCTTTCATAATGTTTGATGTTTATTTTTATTCACCCATGAGATAAAGACTCCTCTTAATGGAGTTATCTAGTCAATAGATATGACTAACTAAGTTATCAAATCTTAAATGAATACCCAAGCCCAGAGGAGTCACACACCAAAGTAAACTAAGAATAGTGAAAGCCGAGCAATCAGACAAGTTTCTTACTATATGAACACTATTGAGTCAGGAATATGCATATTGCAAAACAATCTCAACGATTTAATTGTAAGTCCTTAAGAAGTTAACGAATTTAGGATTACCAACTTATTGAAAGTGGAGAGTTGAGGATAGTAACAAGCCTTTCAAAATTAAGGACTGCTATGAAAAGATTCTCAAAATCATCAAGCCACAGCTTTCGAACCCAGATGTGGCTTTTACCTCCTTTTACGACAATAACATCTTTTAAATATAAAAATGTATGTTGCTAAGTTTATTTCTCATTGACGATGGAAAATGATTAAGACCGCATAATTAGAATAATCCTAAACTTATTACTCAACTCTCAAAAATTCACGCAAAAGGGAAGTATCAAATTTTCTATGAAGGGAGTTTTCCAAAGAAAAGGGGGCTTGACACCTGATGGAAGTAAAAGCAGGAATTCTAATTATGTGAAATTTGAAGTCTCAGATACTGGACTAGGAATTGCAGAGGACAAGAAGCCGTATATTTTCAATTTGTTTGAGAGTGATATGGGAGCACTAAATAGCCTCAATCAAAGCACTCATTAGAAATGTAAGTTGATCTATTCTCATAACAACCATCTATAGCTGCTAAAGTTGGATTGCCTATATGTTAACTTCTTTGCCAAAAACTTGGTGGATTTATCAAAGTGTATTCAAAGCACAAATTATTCTTTAGAACTATCAATTTATTTATTGAAGCAAAATGAGGGCTCAAAGTTCTGGTTTGTGCTGCCAGTCGCACCTAAATAGAAACAGGATCAAGAAAACTTAGATCCTGCTTCCGGGCAATTAAGAAAGTAAAAGACGGGCCTCTTAAATGAGTTTGAAACCTCCGAGTCTTCTTGCCATGAGAACAATACAAAAGTCGAGACTGTTCAAACCAACCAAAAATTCAGTTCAGATGAGGATATCGAAGATGATCCTGCCTATTAAGGACTGCCCGAAAATGTAGCTTACACGCAAAATATGATGACCGACAACTTAATTATGAACCTCATTCAAGCGAATCCATAGTATATGAGGGACGCTGCAGAAGAAGAAAAATAGTTTGAGGATGATTCTGCTTCTGACTTCGGATATCAAAGCTCAAATGTTACTAGTAGATTCATTCAAGGCACTAATTTTCTAGCTAACCCTAGGAGATCCCAATTAATGAATGCATATCATTCAAATCATTATTTATGAATGGACAGAAGAATAATCTTCTTACTGGAGAGAGAAGTGCCAATCAGAAAAGCAAGTTTTGCTATTAAACATTCAATGCAATTCATTTACAAGACTAAAGCAACCAATAACTTGAGGATCTTAAAAATGACCTCTCGCCAGCAAATAATGGTGCAAGAAGTAGGTCAAATAAGAAGCTCTCTAAACTTACTTATTTTCCTTTATTTTGAACTATAAACCAAGAAAATTACTCCATAGATGATTTAGAATAGTGAGAGGGACTTTTCCATGGGAATCATTTTGACTTTGGACAGGAAATGGGTAAATCCTGTGATTCTATAGCCCTTGCTGATAGAAACGCAGAAAAAATGACTCCTAATCTCGGAGGTTTACTTCTTTATGAAAATGGGCATCCTTTAGATTTTGCTGACTCTAACCAGCACAAAATTACAAATGTTAAATTAATTAACAAGTTTGAAAAGCTGTTAGAGGAAAACATTGAGGAACAGATACGAGAATAGTCAAGTCCAGTGAGAAAACCTTGCAACATGACAGGTCTCAGAATGATAAACATCAATTCCAATTTCAAGAAGATGGCGAACTGCAAATTATTGATTATGTTTAAGTCTGCAACGATGACAGTATATCTAATACTTCCAGCTCTATTTAGATCAGCTTATCTGATGTACAGTCAACTTAAAAAGCTAGGAATAAACGAAAATCTAAGTCTATAAATCCAACTCCTCTAATCCTTCAAAATAAACCACAAAGTAAAGGCTTACCAAATTTAAATTGAATTCTTTAAATTCTGCCTTGGAAGAGTAGAAGTTGACTGACTCCTAAAATTTTTCAAATGCTTTGATTCAATAAAAGCGAAGAGTAATAAAGCGAACAAGAGCAGAGAGTGATGAAGATCTTTCGTTTTCTAACGGATGTGAATGCTCCTAGGTGCTTATAGTAGATGACATAGATATGAATAGACTCATGATATCAGAAATTTTAAGAAGGAATTTTAACCTTAAGTCTGATTAGGCTATCAATGGGGTTGACTGCTTGAGTATTATAGAAAATGAAATAAGATTTAGTTATTTAGTTTGCCAAATTAGTATAATAAGGTAAAGGAGAAGCAGCTGTCAGAGTGTTGCTGCTATTATAAACTCATCTTTATGGATTTTGAGATGCCTATAATGAACGGCATTGAATAATTTTTGTTTGAAGCTAGTACGAAAATTAAAAAGTATAAAGAGATGGGAAGACTGAGTGAGGAAATTGTGATAATTGCCTACACTGCCTACTAGGATGAGGAGGTGAACTGTTTCGAGGCTGGCATGGAATTTTTCTGTAAGATTTGAATTAAATGTTAATTATATGACAGTACCAAAACCGGCATCACTTGATTAGATACGAGCTTGTTTAAGGGAAATTAAAGCCAAATAAATCTAAAAAGAAGCGGTGACCTCTGACTAGATTCGACAAATGAATTTTGGTAAACTTCTTTGATAATTATATTATGTGTAGAGGAAATATTGCAATAATTCAATTAATTTGTCCTAATTATATTTGAATATCTTTTAATTATAGGACAAGAGTAAAGTGATATTGTCTAATAGAATAACGGAGAATAAGTGCTGGAGAACTAAAACTTATAAATTGGCACTTATAATCAGATTCCTACTATGGGAAGAAGAATAGGTTAAGTATGGAAAACTCAATTTTCGATCCTAATTTTGCAGGCCCTGAAAGGTACCATCATAATGAAAATGATCATTAAATTGTCTATGACAGGGTACCACTTGAAACTGGATATTTTATAAATGTTTGAATAAAAAAATATCATGCAACTATTAATTTTTTAAGACATAATTTTCTCACAAAAATAATTTACTTGCTAAAAATATGAAAATATAGTTGGAACAAAAATTGCTAGCATGAATTACTTATTTTTATATTTCAGTCGAAATAATTCATGAAGTCGTCCTCTTCTTAGCCAGGAATCTGCTTTATTCTTTCGATTTCGCTGATATCTTTATCAGCTCCCCAGTACTTTATTATCACCTGTTGTATGAATTCATCTACTGGCGTACTTAATTTTCCTTCCTCCTCCATTTCCTCGAATTCAGGTCCTTTCCATATATGCAACTGATCCTCGAGACCTTCCTCGGGCTAGGCTCTTACGCAAAGCAAAAGGAAGTTTTCCTCTGAGAGATCGTCCATATCAAAAACTGTTTGTGATTGCTCAGCATTTGGATAGATGAAAAGTCTGGGTTTAAAATGCTTTTCATTCAACACAATATCCTTATAATCTTGCATTTAAGTAACAACTGGGGCCTTCTTATCTTAATGCTTTACTTTGCTCAGCTAAATGAAAAGTTAAAGGTACATCTATCTATCTTACATCAAGGAAAATTCCATTCCATTCTGCCACTTTCTCATAATCCTTTTGCGGCTTCTCTGAGAGGTTGAAAAGCTTCCAGAAAGATTCGTTCTCCTCAAATTGATTTACATACTACCATTTCTTGGGTGCTCTCTCGTACTTTTGTAAAAGCGGCAAGTACCTTTCAACTGCCTGCTTGTAAGGTTCTAGATTGGCAGGTGGAAGCTAGGAGCCTATCCACACTTTGATTTCCTCCTTTCCTTGAATTATGAACATTCCTCTTGGATCCAATACTTTAGAATTCTTTCCGTTATACAAATTTTCCATCATCTATTAACTAGTTTAAGTACAAATATAGTAATTACCATTCTACAAATAATTCTTTCTGGATCTTCAAGCTCATGTGAACTAACAATGAAAACTCTGGGTATGACTGGTAGTGCATCATAGGATTCAGAATACAGTCTTTTATGGAATTAGATGAGTTGAGCAATGAAGGTCATATTTGGATTGGCAATTGCTCTTCTTTCTTTGAGGAAATTGAATGCATCCTAGTAAGTCATCTTTTGATTGTATATCAGATAAGCTAAGACTATAGTAGCACTTCTTGAAACTCCTTGAACGCAGTGAACGTAGACTTTTCCCTAATTTTTTCTTGCCTCCTCTATGAAATGCATTGCATCATAGAAAACACATTCAATGTTCTCTCTGATGTGATCTTTGAGATGATAACTCTTATAGGAGAGTTCATCATTGAAATAATTTGCACTATAATCTGCTGCACAATTCACTACGTGGGTGATACCATTCTTAGATAGAATCTCTTTATCCTAGGCGACAACATCACTTCCTAAGTATAAAAAGCCATCTATAATCTCCGAGCAAATTCTTTTGAAATACTCATTTTCGTATTCTTTTCTAGAAGTGCCTTTCATGTCAAAATCTTCATCAGTGAGCTACTCAGGTGGAATTAAGTTTCCTCTGTATGAGGAGCTAAGATCACTTTCTGAAGAATCAGAACCTTCTCTAGAAGATACGGAGAGTATTTTCTTCGTAGTTTCTGGATCATTTTAAACCATTTCCTCTTCTCTTCCTCTCCTGTGAACAGGAGGGGCTTCATCCATATTAAAATAAATTGGTATCAGGAATCTCCCTTAACTTGCTAATATTTGCGATGTTTATTTGAAGTTGAGCTCCTTCATTTACTTGTGGCCCATCCTTTGCCTTTTAAATTATTTATTCATTCTTCATAAGGAACTCTTATTGATAGTTTTATGCTTTAGCGATATCTAAGCCAAGCCCAAGTCCCATTTTCTTAGGAACTTATTAAGAATTTTAATTATTCTTCTCATTTGCAATTTCTTGCTATGCTTGAATGTGTTCGGGCTATCCTAATTTAAGACCTGGCATCTAAAGCTTTGGCTTATTAAGTTATTGTTACTATTATTATTGCTTCTCCTTTTAAATTTATTGCTACTCTATCAATTCTCTCTAAGAGTCCTAACCATATAAATTTATTTAAAAAGTCATTGTCATCATGGTTGACTCTTTGAGCTTTTGAAAGATCCAGATTGAATTTTCCACCCAGTCCTAGTCCTTAAGGCTTTGTCACAACTTATTAGTGAGGAGCTTCCTCCTTCATTTAAACATCCTCTTTTTGGTTATTGAGATTTGAAAGTTACAATTTGTTCATGTTCATGGGAGGGATTGGCTATTTCAAGCCTCCTCCTAATACCTGCTTGAGCTGTTCTGCAGGTCTTTAAGTTGTATTACTTTGAATTTATTCAGAAGTTTGATGAATGTCTCCGTCAAAGTCTGTTATATTTCTATCTGAAAGGTCATTTGTGTTTACAAAAAATAGCATAAGTACAATTTATTTTCTTCACCATCGTCATCGTCTTCCATATCACTGTCATTCAAGTAATCGGGAGTCTAACCTTGCATGCTCTATCTATTGCCCTGTCTTTATCTAGAATCTGGCTCTTTTTCTTCCTCAGAATCAGAGTCTATCTCATCTAAAATAGCATCTATATTTTCGAATTTGCTCCAGTAGTCAAGTTTCTCTTGCAGCTTTTGGAAAGTCTTGATAAAGTTTTAAAACTAGGGCTTCTTTATCAGGTCTAGGTCCGAACTTTGCTTAATCTATTTCTTGATGATGTGCTCTGGGAAAAGCCACCTTAGCAAGTAGACTGTATCGTATGCTTTAAGAATTTGATCAGGTGAGGGAGAACATAAAATATAATGATATGAATGAGTATTAGGATTATCTATTTGACTAGTCTGCTCTTCAAGCTTTTTATTATCGGTTACATCATCGAATACCAGTACATTGCTTCTCTAAAGTTTCTTACCCCTAATTACTCCACCTGAAAAGAAAACTTAGAGCACTGCATCCTTTGCCTTTGTAAGCAAGTCATCAAGTTCATAGCCCTTGGTCAAGGCGGTTGCTTTCACTAATGAACCTGCTTGCTTGCCGTTCCATACGAATATCATGAATTTGAATTGCTGCTACGAGGGTTAAGCTTCCGTTTTAATTTTGAGATTTGCATTATTGCTGTATGACTCATCTTTCATCTCCTCATCATCTTCATTTAATAAGAATAATATTTCGTAAGTTCTCTCTTCTCTTGGAGAGCAAGAAAGAGTCAAACTGATGATGATGAAACTTGTCCTCTTCATTTGATGCGAATGCGTGGAGCAAGCCCCTAGGAGTGAGATTTTCTGTAGACTATACTAAACCCCATAGGCTATGTGGAAAGGATACAAGGTCACTTTAAGCTATATTGAAATTTAGATACTAGGGTTTATTAAACAGAGAACTCGCATGTGTATAGTTAATTACCTTCAGATCCTGCTTTATAAACCAAGAGTATCAAGTATGCTCCTCGAGGAAAAGAAGAAACTACTGGTTTGCAAATTATGAAGTTTATAAAGTAAAAGGCGTATTAAATATAAAGTTAGACCGGAGTTGACTTCACTGAATCAAATTTTCTTTTGTCCTCACTGAATCTCCAGATCTATTTGAAATATTGTTAGATTAAATGGAGGGAGTTACCTTAATGTGCTAGGTGATATTCTAGGACACTTTAGACTCGAATTTTATTTTGTCAAAATATGATGGAGACATCTCCAATATATCATCAAGAGATGTCACGTGCTTGTCGATCGATATTTTTGCTCCCATTTTTAATTTTCTTACGCTAACTTCTTATATTCAAAATTATCAAAATCCAATAACCTTATCCCTTTATTTACTATGAAAATTTTGATCATATATAAAGAAGGGCTTCATTGATATCAAATTAATATAAGATTATGGCCTAATTAAGTTATCGCAAGTATTTAAAGCTCTAATTTATATTATTTTTATAAGCGAGGAATTCCAAAAAGTGTGTTCCATGTGCTCTGCTGTGTGTTCTATTTTATCCTATTCTTCCAGAATTCCTTTCAATTACAGCCCTAATAAAATGCAAATCAAAACTCTACAGTCAGCTAAGTGCTCTATGAGAATTCAAGAGTGAACATCTTTTTGAGGCTGTTTATGACTATTCACCTTTTGAGCGCTATAATCTACATCTTGTCATGCTTTATCGCTCGGCGCTTTATCAGGAATACGTATTCTGGTCTGTTCTTTTATTCCTTGATCTCTCTTTTGTAAATTTATTTCTTAATCTAATCCACTGCTTTAGCATACTCTCAGTGATCCTAATCTTCTTTGATCTCTATACTTCAGAAGCTCTTGACAGGTATAAAGGTAGGTAACTAATTTTAAGTGACTTCTCCCAAGAGCCACTTTTCAAATTGAAAACTTAACATTAGACTATTGACGTCTCAATTCAACTTTTGATTATAGATGTAGATGGAATTGAGAAATTCTTCTCCTTTTTCCTAGCAGTAACTATAATTGAGATAGTTCATTGGGTATCTACTCTGTGGTTTGTGATTGAATTTTGTGTGCTCTTTCGAGCTGACTTGTTCTTTTGCTGCAAAGAGAGAAGCCATAATACAGATGGTGCTAATACAAGAGCCTTGGGATACTACAGGTCTTACTTTAACGGGGGTGGACTTGACCCGGAAGTTTTGCGCAATTTAGAAAACGGATATAGTGAGGACCATGCAGACCCTGGTTTCACTATTCAAAAGCTTATATTTTTAGCTTGTAAGTACTAACAAAGACGACTCGACTTGGTCAAATATCACAATTAAGAACTTCAGCAATATCTGGCTATAAAAATTGCTAAATAATTGACGTGTATCTATGCTAAGATGTCAGAACTTCATCAAAAGAAGATAAAAATCTTATTAATGCTCATTTGCAAGGCATAATTAAATTTATCTCTCTCTGCAGAAATGTTAATTAATTTTTAGAAAGATGTAATAAAGAATTTGAAAGTCTTCAAGCTCTCAGATGCAAATTTTGAGAAGCTGAAAACGCAGAGTGCAGAAATTGATAAATCGGAATTCAATTGCCCGATATGCTTTGAGCTCATGAAAGTGAAGGATATTTAGAGAAACTGTTTTTAATTAAAATTTATAATAGGATGAGTGCATCGAAACATTTTGCAATAAAGAGGTTTAGTTAACTATCGATGACATCACTATCTCAAAGAAAATTCCTCACATATTTCACAAAGAATGCGTAATAATTGCATAATTTTATAATATGCATACTTAAATGGTTCAGCGCAGGTCATTTAACTTGCCCAATTTGCAGAACTCATCTGTTCCAAAAACTTATCTAGATGAACAATCTATTTTTTCAATCTATATATCTTTAATAAGATTGTTAGAAATTGAATGGACATATCGTTCCCCAACAAGCTTAAAACGCAAACTAAAATGGGAACAGGTAGCAAGTGATGAACCCCGTAATAGTCGCCTCAAACTATAATTATTCATTTTTACAGATAAGATATGTTTTATGATAAATCAGGGTTAGATTTGGTGTTGACTTGTCAAGAGATGAGACAGATTTATACAACATGGAAGATATGAATGTTGCAAACTAGAATCGACAAGAGGAGCTTGAAAATTCTTTTGAGTAATCCCACATAGACATCTTCGTTAACATTCCACCTCCATCTCTTAATTTAGTAGTTTTATTTTTAGTGCCGCATCTAGAAAACACTGGGTATTTATAGTTAAATTAGAGCTAACTAAACTTACCACAAGAGACAGAAAACTAAATTAATTACGAGCCTCAAGTGCCTAATTGTCATTTAGTGTGCCTAACAAGCATCAAATTGCTCATGATATAGTAATTGCTGCAAGATCTTCTAGCTATATAGATTCTTTAGAAGAAGCTTCATTTGAAGCTAATTAAAGCCAAGGTTCTGTTTAAATTTCTATATTATTATATATTAAAAGATTCTTAAATGATAGAGAAGGAAGAGATTGGGTCTTTAGAATTAGCGGACGAATTTGACTTAGCAAATGAAAGATCGATCACAAATAATATTTGATTAAATAAAACTAGAATTCCTAGTTAGTATCTGTAAAATATCAAAACTCTTAGTCTTTATTTCTCATATAACATATTATGTACTTACAAAGTCCAACTCATCTCTTATTAATCATTAATATTATAGAAGTTAGCCCCAATTTAAAAATTTTTCAGTTTTCCACTCGGATACCCTGGACAAAGGAGGATTACTTTTTATCTGCTATGATTAAATTGAATGCTCTCCTTGTCAGGCAAAATATTGCTTAAACATTAAAAAAAAGTAATTTTGATTAATTAGTATTTTTGCAATTTAATGGAAAATTTTCCCACCAGCACGATCATTTTAGATGGCTTTATAGAACTTCTCTTAGTCAAGAAAAAGAGTAAAAAATGTGGCTACTTACAGTAAAACTTGAGTTTCTAGTCAGTAATACAAAATCATGGCTGACATCACTATAAGATAGTGTAATATTAATAATATTTTCTTTGAGAATGCTTTCTTTAACACACAAATCTTATTACTTCAGAGGTTTGGCTAAAGGAATTTACAATATCGCCTCTTTCATTGCATATTTTGTGATATTCTGGTATGGTTGGTTTTAAATCCCCATTCCCTAGGGGTAGAACCCTACTTTCGCTATGAACGAGAACAGACTGGCTGGGATATTTGTGAGAATGTACATGGTACTGCACATGTTCAACTTCTGCATCAATTTGGTATCCTCATTTCTAGCTAAGAAGTTAAAATATGAAACAGATTATGTTGCTCGTTTAAATGCTGTACACAATGTTTTATTATACTTGCTTCATGTTGATGTAAGATTTTAGCTTTTTAAATTGAAAACTCTTTCTTTAGATTGCAACCTTCAGTCCTCATTTATTTCTTAAAAAGCTCCGATGACAGCATTGAATCCTACTAGAGTAAGTAATTTTCGCCTTCCTGATTTTGAGTGCTCTTCTTTTAAACATAAATTTAAACTCGTTTCATATTTTATCTTTTGGAACGATTTATACTTCGTGATTGCCTGTTACTAAATAATTCGCGTGTAATTAATACTGTTGGCTATAGATTACGAGCACATGAATTTCAAGAAAGTGTATACTGCTATTGGAATAAATGAAGGCGTGCACGTCTTCTTGCACCTGCTGTTTGTAATTGAGTACTGCGTGCTTTTTAAGGATGACCTGTGCCGAAGGAGAGAGCACCCTGAATAACTTAACGCGCCTGGCTATTTCTCTTACTTTAACAGAGCCGAGCGCAGAAGGAATATAATTATTAAGTGAGTTGAAGTGTATTAATTTATTTATTGTAATGCGTCAGGGTAGTTAGTAGCTTCTACTGATCTCCGTTTCAACAATGCTAATTTAATTATCTTATTAATAGGAGATTTCTGATTCAGATGTAGATCAGAGATGACGACTTCACTTAAGTGAAACTGGAAGAGGTGCTCAAGTACTTGAAGTTGTCACAATTAAAAACATTTTTTTGCTTTTAGTTAGTAAAACTGAATGAGGAAAACTTCCAAAAACTCAAGAACATATAGAAACACAAGAACTCAACTGATAAAGTGGAAGAAGAAACCAAACCTCAAGATATAGAAGAAGATGGAAACAAAGACTTACAAAATCAAGAGAAAGAAGACCTTGAAAAACAATAAAAAGGGCCAGTCGAACAAAAAATATCAAGTCAAAGCTGAAGATGAAGAGATCAGATGTCCTATATGCTTTGAAAACTTCTAGTAGAATGAAATCTGCTTAGAGACTTTTTGTGACAAGAAAGTTGAGTTCAAAGAGTAGGGAACAAACATCGTTGTTTAGAAGAAGATTCCTCATCTATTTCCTATAAATATCCTTTTAAGATGGTAGGAATTATTTCACTAATAGTGCCTTTAAAAATGGTTAAGGAATGGACATCTCTCATGCCCTATTTGTAGAACCAATCTATATAAAAAGCTCCAGGAACTCAATGAACTTCCCTAAGAATTAGATGATCGTTAAAAATAAAGATATTCTTTATTTATAATTCATAAACATATATTATTTTTTGATAAATTTAAAATTAATAATTTAGATTTACCTATTTAATAAAAATAGAATAAAACTGATATAACTAAAAAGATTATGCAAAGAGATTGCTGCTAGTTTCTTAAGGCGATATCTGGACAAATGTATTTCGTAAAAAATTAGATTTTTTTAAAGCACTGGCAATTAAAAAAAAAAACATAGATTTATTAAATGTGCTTGATTATGCTAAATTTAATTTAAGATAAAAGTTGATATATTTAACAAATCGGGCGAGAAACATTTCAAATTAATTTTCTAGTTTTCAGTAGCTATATAAGTGGGTGAAAATGACTCAGCTGTTCAAAACCAAAACGCCATTGAAATTGAGGAAGAAAATGAAGTCCAAGCAAATCCGTAAATACGTGTAGAACAAGATGGCGACATCTCTTACTAAAGCCTTGAAGTCAATTATTTTATTTAATGACCTAGATGAGAGATAGTAAGTCCGCTCAATTAACCAAAACTCAAGCATTAAAGTGGCAAAGAACAACACCTCTATCCATAAGAACCCAAGAGATAATTAAGTTTGACTTTTTTATATTAACCTTACAAAATTTGAAAGAATATATTTAATCTGTTTCAAATAATGTTAAAATCTTATTACTGTAAGACCATGGCTTGGGTTTAAGCAAATTTTAATTACCACAATTGTTTTCGCAATGGAGTAGCAGCATCCCTAATCTCAAAAAGAAAACTTGAATCAAGTTTAAGTTGAAGAGCAAATGAGTCAATAAAATCACAAAGAAGATATCTAACTCGAGTAATAAAGCTAGAATCATCAATAAAATAGTCATAAATCCGAAGAAGTAGAAGTGACTCTTAACTTCTCACAGACTGAAGAGAAAATAAAACCAGATCCTAGACATAGGCCTCAACTTCTTGATCATAAAAGCTAGGCATAGTTATCAAGTGAATATAAACAAATCAAGAAGAAGTACAATCCAGTAAGGGAAATGCCTAAGCTGCACCCTGAGCCTGACTACATCATCAAAACCAGGCCGCCTATGTGGGATGATTGGAGACTAAACATATTCAGAGGTGTCAAGGAAAATAGACTCAAACTTGAAGCTAACAAGATAGCCAGGAGGAAGTGCTGGGAAACAGGTTAGGCTCTTGAAGAGTGTGGAGTAAGCATATTTTTCAATTGCTAAGACCACTTTTAGATAGAACAAGGTATGTACAAGATATGGGGGTGTAGAAAATAGTTCGATGCCTTCTTGAATTGCTGCTACCACGAGTAGTAAGTAGAGCTAGATAAGCTGAGAAGGGATACTAAGACGCACACTGAGTGGTGGTGGCTCAACATTTATGACGAGACAGGTGAGATAGGAAAGCAAGCCTCATGGAAGCCAGAAGAAAATTTGAGGGACATGTGGTTCAAGAATATTCTCTACAATTGGTGGTTCAAGCCTGAAGAAAGCAAGCTAACTGAGGGAACTAGACTTTAAAGATTGGAAGATCTCAGAATTAAGCAAGGCAGAGATATTGAGAATGTTAAGGTAAAGATATAAATCTCTGAGTCTTTGTTTTTAGAATGAAGTTACATTTGATTACCACATCGATGGCATAAGAGCAACAAAGCTTGGCAACGCAGATCTAGACAGAGACATTTACAACGTGTGAAGATTGCATTTAATTTAATGATGATGATGTTATTTTATCCAATAAATCAAATATTTAGAGCTAAATTGTACAAATTTGATAATTATAAACATTAATACTAGTAAAGAGTTGAGATATACGAGTCAGCCAAACTATCATCAGTAAGTAAACTATCAGGAATCGATATTATTTGAGCTGCGTATTTAACCAACTTTAATTATTATTTCATTTTTAGAGTAGTAGTATAAATGTCAAACTTCCAAGACCATCCAGCTTAAGTGCAAGAGCCGTATTACGGGAATATAGGAGCAGACGACTTCCAGGATCACCCTCAAAGCAGAAGCCCAAGTGCAAAGCCTAAATATGCGGGAGATAAAAGACCCTCAATGTCACCAAGACACACTAGAAGTGAGTCCAAGCAGTCGCACAGAAGCCATTCAAGATCACCCTACAGAGGAAAGGAAGGACACAAGGGTAGTCCTTAAACTCACAGGAGACCAGTGAGCAGAAGTGCAGAGAGAAGACCAGGTGGTGGCTACAACAGCGACTAGGACAGAGCCAGAGACAAGGACTCTTCAAACTTCACTCAGGTTTATGTGGCTAAGTTGAGTCGCCGCACCAACGAGGAGGATTTGAGGTTGGGCTTTGCTAAGTTCGGGAGGATCAACTCTTGCTCCTTGAAGTAGGGCTACGCATTCATTGACTTCGAGAATCATGATTCAGCCGTGGCAGCTGTGAAAGAGATGAACTGCAAGATCTTCACTAATGGAGAGGAGCTCGTAGTGGAGCAATCAGGTACTGAAAGATTCTTTGAAAGATTATTGAGAGAGATTTGGAATTAAAAGATAATGATGATCTTGACAAATGATCGGAATCGAAGTGAAGATTGAATCGAAAAAGATGGTCTTAAAGACTTAGATGAAGATTCAAATTATGACCATTTACATTGGAGAGAAAGATTTAGATGAATTTAAGCTCAAAGTTTTCTGATTTAGTGCCAGGAGGAAAGAAGAGAACCAATGGTCCCAAGAGGTCAGATGTCTGCTACAATTGCCAGAAGTCAGGTCACTGGTAAGTAAAATTTAAAGAATCTACATATTAAACATCATCTTCTCTTTAGGGCTAATGAGTGCAGAAATAGAAGAAAGAGCAGAGAGCGAAGATCCAGATCAAGAAGCTTTGAGAGAAGACGCAGAGATTCGTAAGTATTTATCATTATATTTACCTTGAATTAGAAGGTCAAGATCAAGAGGCAGAGGAGGCTTCAGAGAGAGAAGCTTTTCTCGTGAGAAGTTCGGAGGCGGAGGCCAAAGAGGAGGAAGAGGCAGAGATGGAAGCAAGACCAGAGACTTGCTAAGAGAGGGTAGATGCTTCATTTGCAACGAGAAGGGCCATCGCAAATTTGAATGCCCCGATTACAAAGGAGGTGCTCCTCCTAGAAGAAGAGACTCAAGATCTAGAGAAAGAGGTGGCTATGGAGGCGGCAGAGGCTTCGGCGGTGGCGCTAACGGAAGGAACCGCTCAAGAAGCTTCTCTTCTCGCTCAAGATGAAAAATTATACCTCCTCTAATAATTCCCACAAGTCTAATTAATTTCTGAGTTTTAAATTCTAATATGATATTTGTTCTTATTCTCTAAATATGACATATTTTATGATAAATAAATTTAGAAATAATGGAGGGAAATATTTAAGATGACATGAGCATCCTCGATTAAGAGAAAGTGGATTAATCATCAGAAGTTAAGAGTGTGAAGTCGTAAGAATCTTAAATAGAGGAAAAGAGCATGATGGCAAAAACACTCTTAAAACTAAATTGCTTCTCAAGAGGAAATCATTAACACCCACGTCGAACAAGAAAATCAACTAGAGGGTGAGGATGAGGATGCAATCATTAATTTTAACTCCTTAGCTAATCAGCCTATTCAAGAAAACATCCAAACTGCTCCTATGTCTAACTAAAACTAGCATATCGGGAACATTATAAAGATAATGGATTTATAAGAGGGAGTTTAATCTTTTGAGGATCTCAAGCCAACGAGTAAGTTAATTTTTACTTAAACCTTACAGATTTCATTGTGGATGTAAATGCAGGCTTGAATGGAGATGAAGGTCCTGAGGTTCTTTAGCTAACTCTAAACTACCTTAAAATTAGACAGCAGTGCTTGAATTTCCGAGGTGTGTACAAAATCTTGGGTAAAGAGCATATGCTCTCGGACAATACAAAGCTGCTGGATGTAAATCAGATTCCTTAGATAGGGAAGGATTTAGAAGAAAGAAACAAGAGACTTACTCTCCAGCACCTAAAAAGGCAAGGAGATAGTTATCAAAATTTCAACTAGCAGATTCTCAAGTTGATAGACCCAGCCAGGGCAAAGCATCATTTACTAAACACTGCTTAGAGCGAAGAGGAAAAAAATAAATTGGAGCCCTTAGCTCAAGGGTTAGAAAGAGGAAGCAAAGCAATTCTAGAAGATGAATATGGAAATAGATTCGCTAGTTTACTTCGATTAAAAATACAATCTTGACTATCAAATCAATCACAACTATGGAGAATAGCAAAGTACCATCCTCTTAAACTAAATATAAGAGAGATAAGAAAAGCTGCAGGCTGATAAAAAAAGAGATGCCAAAATTAGTGCCAAAAGAGAAAAACAGAAGAAGTTATTTCTCAAATATATTTGAAGAAAGTTTAAATAATTTCTAAACAATTTTTCTACTTCTTCGAAGAATTAAGTTGGATTTGTTTTTCTTCGAATAATCAAAATATATTACATCTCTTATCCTTCTTAGTCTCTGCAACTTTTTGGCTTGACTATCTCGGAGAAGTTTCAATTGGTTTAGTAACTAAATTTTATAACTAAATAATTTAGCAGATTCGAAAAGAGTTCTCATGGGATTATTTTTTCTTTTTTGAATGCTTTGCTGTAGAATATGATTGAAGATGAGTGAGATATTTCTATGGCTGAAAGTGTCAATGTTGAGAACGCTTTTATTTTTCTCCTCCAAGTACTTTCTTAGGTTTAGAACTCCTCCTACATCTTAGTCCTCCCTGCCTATTTCTTTTGCCATTTGGCCGGGCCATAGATCTTGCCCAGCTAACTCACTGGTATTTTGAACCATTATTACATTTTCAAGAGAGTACTGCTCGAGCAAAGAAACCATCATGTTGCAGTCTTTGCGCGAATTGAAGAGGTTTTCATTGCCCATAACTAAAAAGCAGTCAATGTCTTGCACAATCATGCTCTTTATTTTCTCTATGGGGCAGGAGAAGATTGTCAGACCATATATCTCACCCTCAAAGATGAAATACTATCAATCAACTCATTTACACTTTTATAAATAAGTTTGGAAGGCACTCAGCAGATCAAAATGCTCACCAACTGTAGCTTTAATATCATCTGACTTAGGTAATTTTCCGAGTAGTCCTTGCACATTCACATAAAACATGCGCTATGGATTTGGTCTGTAGCCTTAGTTCGATCTAATCATCTTATAAAATAAAATCTTGACACATTAGTTTATTTCTTTGAAGGCTTTAACTGCAGTCATCACAGTCAGGCCTTTTTTATCAGCAAAAAGAAAGTTTTCAGCACTTCAATAAACAAAATTATATGAATGTGGCACATCTAAACCAAAAAATTTATCTCTTGTCAGAAATTAAAGACAAATGAAAAATGGGGCAGAAGCTTCTTAAGCTTGTCTTACCTAATCTCCTTGAAAGTGATTTACAAGCAAATCCAGAGAATAATGTCTTAGCTGTACACTTAGTTGAATTTTTTGTTGCACATTAAAAGCCTGATAATGGTTTGAAAATCCAAATATCTCGAGAACTCGATAGCCAGATTCTTATTTGTGTAAAATTTACCGAAGATTTATTCCATTTTTTTATTTAATTGAAGCTCTCTTCTATTTTATGAAACAAAATATCCTTAATCTTATTTTTTTAAAAATAAGTTATGAAAACCCTTTGTATATGATAAAATATTTTTTCTTTGTTGATAATTTTTATTTAAAATATTAAGATTTTCATAATTTTAAAATACATATAAAATATTAACTGGCTTTTAAATAATATATTTAAAAATAATTTAAAACATACTTCTACTATTTTATTATTGTAAAAATATTTTTCCACAAAATAGATCCATCTAAAAATTAAGAGTATATAAGGATTTTAAGAATAATTTTTATATTATAATGATAAGAAATATCCTCGCTTTATCTTTAGTGGGCCTTGCTTCGGCAACCCAACAATTCACGATAGATTCAACATCAAGAACTATCAAAGATAGTTTTGGGAGAGCTAGAATCTTCCATGGCACTATAATTTAATAATTTAATTAGGAATTTGAGTTTTCTTTTGTAATGTAGTGGTCAAGGGAGCACCATATTTGCCAGACTAAGTGAACTTTGACCCATAGATGTCTTTAAATGATAAGGACATCTAAGACATGGTTGACTGGGGAATCACGCTTGTGAGACTTGGAGTTATGTGGGAGTCTGTTGAGATAGCTCCTCAGAGATACAACTTAATTTCTTTTGTAATGATATGTATTATATTTGCAACATGACCTACTTAGATGAGGTTAATAAGCTGGTAACCAAGCTCGGATAGAGCGGAATCTACACAATCATAGATGCTCATCAAGATCTCTTCTCAAGAATGACTTGTGGAGAGGGTATGCCCGCATTCTATGCTACAGATCTAGATAACTACTGTGCCTGGAATCTACCAGGTTAGCTATTTAAACTCTTCGGCGCTTGCAAGACCCTCGAGGATTTTGGAATAAGAAGAGATGAGAAGGGATGGCCCTTACTCGAAGATTGCCTCAAGACTTCTTTTATTAAGTACTACACATCGCCTGAGATTGCCTCCTCATTCGAACATCTCTATCTTAACACAAATGGAATTCAAGACAGATTTATTGAGTATTGGGGAATAGTGGCCCAATCATTTTCCTCTAATCAATATGTAATAGGATACGATCCCATAAATGAACCTTGGCCCGCTAATTTCTATAAGGAATTCGCACTTTTCTATGAGCCTAACTACTTTGATAAGAAATATCTTTTCCCTCTCTAGCAAAGAGTGCACCAAGCTATCAGATTCTACGATTAAGAAAAAATCAACTTCTTCGAACCTGCTTAATTCCCTGATTCTTTCCCTTTGCTTGGAGGATGGCCCTTCTAAATTGGATTTGATTAAACTCCTGGAGGTGCTGATTATATCAACAGAGAAATCTTAAACGATCATTTGTATTGCTGCTAGTCTGATGCTAATGTTTGCGCCACTGGAGAACCTCCTCTTGAAAAGGCCGATTTTTGCAGAAGTTTCCACATTGCTAAAGTTCAGAAAAGAGCTTAAGATGCTGTTAGACTAGGAGTGCCCATGATTTTCAGCGAGTTTGGAGCTTGTTCAAACACTCTCTCTTGCTTCCACGAGATCACCTCAGCTGCAGAGCAGTTTGATGAGATCTTGGCTTCTTGGGCATATTGGCAATTCAAGGGCTTCGGAGACTTTACTACAACAGGTAGTCTCACCGAAGGTATGTATGATGCCAGTGGCGAACTTTAAATCTACAAAGTTCTCTCCCTGTAGAGAACTTTCCTTCATGCCACTCAAGGTTTACCTCAAAAGATGAAGTTCTACACTGATTCGAGTCTGAATGGCACTTTCGCAGCAGAGTATATTCTGGACACTTCTGTAGCAGCACCTACCGAAATCTTTTTGAACGAGGATATTTACTACCCTACAGGTTACAAAATCTCTGTTCTGGTGAACAACGCGACCGCAAGTGACATAATTATTAATCATTCCAGAAAGAATTACATCACTATCCAAGCCAGTGACGCAGCGCACAATTAAAAACTGGCATCAGTAGTTATCACTAAAAAGCAAGAACTTCCAAATTAGGTTGTTGCTAGTTCATTTTAAGTTGTTTTAAGTTTTAAATTGTTCAGATAACAAATTCTCAGCTCACATATCTTTCTCAACTCAAGAGGAGTCATTAACTGGTGTAAACTACTTCATTATTGAGGGCCTTCATTCCCTCGGAAAATACTTCTTCCATCTTAAAGATGCGAAGGGTAACGTTATATGCCAAAACGACAAAGAAAGAGAAGAGTGTTTCTCATTCAAAAATAGTTTTGCTTTTAAAGTAAAAATTATATAAGAAAATTAATTCCATCATTTGAGCTACACAATCATAGATGCTCATCAAGATCTCTTCTCAAGAATGACTTGTGGAGAGGGTATGCCCGCATTCTATGCTACAGATCTAGATAACTACTGTGCTTGGAATCTACCAGGTTAGCTATTTAAACTCTTCGGCGCTTGCAAGACCCTCGAGGATTTTGGAATCAGAAGAGATGAGAAGGGATGGCCCTTACTCGAAGATTGCCTCAAGACTTCTTTTATTAAGTACTACACATCGCCTGAGGTTGCCTCCTCATTCGAACATCTCTATCTTAACACAAATGGAATTCAAGACAGATTTATTGAGTATTGGGGAATAGTGGCCCAATCATTTTCCTCTAATCAATATGTAATAGGATACGATCCCATAAATGAACCTTGGCCCGCTAATTTCTATAAGGAATTCGCACTTTTCTATGAGCCTAACTACTTTGATAAGAAATATCTTTTCCCTCTCTAGCAAAGAGTGCACCAAGCTATCAGATTCTACGATTAAGAAAAAATCAACTTCTTCGAGCCTGCTTAATTCCCTGATTCTTTCCCCTTGCTTGGAGGATGGCCCTTCTAAATTGGATTTGATTAAACTCCAGGAGGTGCTGAATACATCAACAGAGAAATCTTAAATGATCATTTGTATTGCTGCTAGTCTGATGCTAATGTTTGCGCCACTGGAGAACCTCCTCTTGAAAAGGCCGATTTTTGCAGAAGTTTCCACATTGCTAAAGTTCAGAAAAGAGCTTAAGATGCTGTTAGACTCGGAGTGCCCATGATTTTCAGCGAGTTTGGAGCTTGCTCAAACACTCTCTCTTGCTTCCACGAGATCACCTCAGCTGCTGAGCAGTTTGATGAGATCTTGGCTTCTTGGGCATATTGGCAATTCAAGGGCTTCGGAGACTTTACTACAACAGGTAGTCTCACCGAAGGTATGTATGATGCCAGTGGCGAACTTTAAATCTACAAAGTTCTCTCCCTGTAGAGAACTTTCCTTCATGCCACTCAAGGTTTACCTCAAAAGATGAAGTTCTACACTGATTCGAGTCTGAATGGCACTTTCGCAGCTGAGTATATTCTAGACACTTCAGTGGCAGCACCTACCGAAATCTTTTTGAACGAGGATATTTACTACCCTACAGGTTACAAAATCTCTGTTCTGGTGAACAACGCGACCGCAAGTGACATAATTATTAATCATTCCAGAAAGAATTACATCACTATCCAAGCCAGTGACGCAGCTCACAATCAAAAACTGGCATCAGTAGTTATCACTAAAAAGCAAGAACTTCCAAATCAGGTTGTTGCTAGTTCATTTTAAGTTGTTTTAAGTTTTAAATTGTTCAGATAACAAATTCTCAGCTCATATATCTTTCTCAACTCAAGAGGAGTCATTAACTGGAGTAAACTACTTCATAATTGAGGGACTTCATTCCCTCGGAAAATACTTCTTCCATCTTAAAGATGCGAAGGGTAACGTTATATGCCAAAACGACAAAGAGAGAGAAGAGTGTTTCTCATTCAAAAATAGTTTTGCTTTTAAAGTAAAATTATATAAGAAAATGAATTCCATCATTTGAGCTACCAAGTAACTTTAGTAGTAACTCAATCAGGATGGCTTGGAGACTAAGTTTAAAATATAATGATTTTTATTAAGTTTTACTTTCTCATCAAATCAACAACCTTCATGGACATATCGTGCACATCAATTTTTAAGCTCCTCAAATTGAGGCCCTCATTTGAACTTTTGTTTGAGATAAACATCAAAGATGTTATTTAGAACAAATCTTCTTCCAACTTTCTTAAACCTTATATTGAATAATTTAATCACTCTACCCGCAAAATAAATCTTTTATAGTTTGTTTAAATCTGGTTATAAATTATTTTGCTGCAAATAGATTATTGATCGATTGGTCGTATTTTATATTCTTAGAAATAGTTTTTTCATTCATTAATCCTAAGTTCTGAGAATGGTGCTGAGTTCTAAGCTTTCTTCGATGATGATTGAATATAATTGAATAAGCAATTATTGACTCATCGCTTTGTATCAATGATTCAAACATCATTTAGTTATTTGAATCCTTGGCCTTGAGGATCTTGTCTTCATTTTCTTTGCTTTCTTCTGGCTCTTGGTTCATCTAGTATCTCCTATTCTAGTTAACTGCATTCTATACTTGGTTCGAACTAAAATTATATAGACAAAGTAATTAAAAATAATTTTAAACTCTTAAAATTAATATTTATATAAAAGAATAATTAAAATTTAATGTTTTAAGAAAATAATTTTTAATTTATAAAGGGATGCATGAAAATATTTGTGGCTAAAATTATATTGCAGTTTTTAAACTACTTTAAAATTCTATAATAAATAACGTGATGGATTTATATTGCTATTAATTTATCTATCTTGTTGGAATGGAAGAGTGGATCCTCTGCTATCACTAAATTAAATAGAATTAATAGTTCAAAATATAGCAAATATTATTTACTAGGAACCAACGTAATTGACTTTTAATTTCTCAGTAAGTGAAATAAATCTCCCATGCAGAGTACTTGAACAATTTTTAGAAAATTTAATTTTCTTAAGTGAAAATATAAAATTATAACTTGATACTAAATTCTCTACTATCATATTTTTTCATTTTCATCAGTCGAGATAATTTAGTCCATTTAAAACAAATAAATTTGACGCTTTAAATTATTATGGCTCTTCTTTCTTTTCTAAAACTCGAACTAATACTCTGCTTTAATATCTTCAAGTAAAACATATTTTTTTATTAAAAAACCCTAATAAATTTCGATAATTAAGCAATTACTTTTTGTAATGTATTGAGGTAAAATAATTAAAATAATTTCTTATAGTTCAATTAAATTTCTAATAGCAGTAAAATTGAATTATTATTGATTAGAATTCCCTCTATTAAATTATATAGTAGATTAAACATTACTATCAGCCCGAGGGCGACCCTGTGCTTAATTTTAAGGTCCAAAAATTGTCAAGTTACTGTGGCTAAGTTATCTGCAGTTCTAAGAATTCAGCCTGAGAGCTTTTTACTTCTCTAAATTTTCCTTGAATATTATAAATGAGTATCTTTCAGAGCTTTTTTCATTTCTAGTTGATTAATAAGGAGCAGGCTTCGGAGTAATTTGCGAATTTGAAATGTTTGAAAGACGAGAAGTTGCTCCAGTACAAATGTCAGAGCAAAAAAATAAAACTTAAATACTTAATCTAATAAAGAGTTCGCTAATTTCGCATTTGAAGAGATCAATATAGAAATGATAATAAAGATCAAATTACTCTATGTCATTTATGTGGATTTCTTTGGTTCTTATTTTAGAATTCCGGAGATTAATAAAGTTGATTCTCTCATAATTTATTGTTAAGATATTGGCTGAAATTTTTGCCCGGTTTCCTATTTTACTTCCTCTGTGTAAAGTCTATGGCAGTCTTAAATTGTTAATTTTTCATTCTCCTACAGGAACTTTAGCATCTTAATGAGTATTTAAATATAATTCTTGATTTCAAAAAAGACAACTGATTTCATTTTCTTTAGGTATTTCTTTCAAATTTACATTACTTCAAATATATATGTCAATAGTTTAAATAATTTAAATTTAAGACAATTTAATTATTGTAGATTTTAATCTATTGAACCCAATAAGTGGATTTCAGTAATTTATAACTTATAATTGAGGTGGAGGGTTGTCATGATTGAATTTATTTTGGGGATGATTTTGGACTTGATGAGTTTGCGCCACTTTCTTTTCTTCTTTTTCTAATTATGACATATAATTGGCCAAATCTGCTCTTATTCCCTATCCTGATATTTATTTACTATCGGGGACATTCCTTGACTGAGGATCTGGACTTGCTGCCGTGAAGAAGGTATGATCATTGACTATGAAACCAAATTCTAGCTTTGTTATTTTAGTGCAAATCTGAGTTTAATTTCCTTCATTATTGGCTATTATCTCAGAGTTAGAAGTATTTTCGCAATTTCTTATTCCGTGGTCACTGGAGGTTTAGCGGGATTATCCTCGTGTATAAAGTATACTCGCTCGAGTGTCTGAGAATTGATTTGCAGTAAGCTCTTCTAATATAATGAAATAAATCTAAAATAATTTAAGTTTTGTTCTGTTGGTTGGAGGCTTTTAGTTCTGTATATCGTTGTAGCACGCGATAGTTTTGTTCTTAATTTCGTTTAAGGTGTTGGGTAATCCGTCATCGATCTTAATTATTTTGGTTTCAGATTCGAACAGAACCTTGAACTTGATTTTTCTGATTGCACTGGCGTTCATTGAGTGCTAATTTGAATTGCTCTCTGTGTTATGTCTTCTCTAAGAAGTGTAGTCTTTAAAAATAATCTTTCAATACGTTTTACAAGCCTCTCAAAATGTTCTCTGGTCTCTATTCTATAAAGATTTCGTGAGTGACTGGTTAGAAGATTAATTGATCAATAAATTGATGATATACTACAAATTAAACCTAAAAGGGAATATTTTTGAAAGAAATGCATAAGCTAAAGTCAAATCTGCATAACTCCTATTAATTATATTTTATGGTTAAAATAACTTAAAGTTATATGGCATAGAAAAGGCCTCAAATTAAAAAAGAAACTTTATTCCTATCTTCAAAGATTTATCTTTTTAGGAAAAATGTTCTTGAACTTTAATTTAAAGTGAAATTAAAACATTTTACTAATCAATAAAAGGTTTCAATCTCATGAAGAATTAACACATTAAAATCATTTTATTTAGAGTCAATAATTCTTATTAAAATTTTTGCTATCTCAGATTAAATCTAGGGCATAATAATTACATTCCTTTGCATCATCCTTCATTTTTAATACAAATTACATTATAAGAGAATATTACTAAAGTAAGTTATTTTATATTATCTCTTTTATAAAGATATAGATATTTTTTAAAATTGCTTTAGCAATAATGAAGTTTTTCAATAATTTTCTCGCTATTTGATCAATAAGGAGATATTTAGTTTGAAGGGAAGTTATTTGAGTAAGATCTTTAATTAATTTATTTCAGTGATTACTCGCATAAAATGACTAGCTATCAAGAGTTGCAAAAATTCCTCCACGAAAAGCAAACCAAGGTAAATTCACATATTTAAAACTGACCTCTTACATTTTCATTTAGCTTATGTCCAGCATGTATGCTAATAACTTCTCAAGCCCATAACCTCAGTCGCAAAAGGGCGCAAGGCTGTAAGAGAGAGGGGAAGTGAACAGATCTATGAGAGGATCTTTCTCAAATAACAATATTCATCACAATCAGCAACCCACTAATCTCCCCTCCAAATATGCTAATCCTATCAGGGCAAGGTAATTATTCGTTCTTCTTAAATTAAATGTTAGCTCTAACGGAAGGCCTTAATCAGCACAACCATCACAAGCTACTTCTTATAATAAATCCATTCTATATTTATTCTTAAAGAAGTTATTATCAATAAAGAACTCAAATGTAATAGGCCCAGAATCCACAGTATCAAAACCATTATCATCAAAATGGAAATCGCCCTTCAAGCAATATGAATAGAGATAATCAGCAAACCAATTATCAAAATGGAGCTTAGTTCTTCAATAATAGTAACAGAAATTATCAAGAGGCAAATGGAAGGTATGAATAGCGCAAAGATTAAAGTTAAAATGGGCAAGTCAATTCTAGGTTTCTTTAGAAAGAGATGGACAAAAGACAAAAGGTTTATAACTAGAAAAGCTAAAACTTTCAAAAGGCTTAATAGAATTCCAAATCGTAAAGGGTGTCAATATAACCACCAAACATGAAATAACTGCAAGGAGGAAAGAGTAATAATCAAAACCATGACCATAATCATGATCATGAGGAGACGTTTTCGAGAGCATCAATATCTGAAAGTAAATTAATGCGCCAATCTTTGGACAAAAGTAAATGGCTTAAGGACTGAAAAGTTCTTGAAGACTAATCTGGATGAGTATTTGAAACCAGATGAAGGCAGGTGTATTTCTTGTTCTGAATGCATGAAATCTTAAGATAAAAGCTTGTTCTATCGCTATCCCAAACACATTAAGTCAAACTACATAGATGAATACAGTCGCTTCGATCCTAACGCAAAGAGCTAGTAATTCAACTTGGACAAAGAAAAGCTTAAACTAAAAGTGCCCTATAAAGTATCCGCAGATTTTACTACAACTCAAAAAGCTGAATTCCAGCCATTTGCAGTCTAGCCAAAGGAAAATAAAAAGAGGGAGGACGACTTGTTTGAGGTTAATCATCCTTGCTTCATTGGATCTACAAGCTATAATAAAACTTATCAAAACTGGGGCGCATCTCCTGCAATGAAGCCTGCTAAACAATCTACTCACATTTTGGATATGAAGCTAAATGACAAAACTACTTATAAAGATACCTTTGCAAATCAGGAGGCCATGCCTGAGTTCATGAGAGAGCATGAAAAGATGATGAAAACTTAATGTGTCAAGAAAATGCAGCAAGGCAGTCTGTAAAGGCATGTCGAAGCTCCTTTTCTCGGTCAATCTGTCTCTCCAATAAAATTCAATTATAGAATGAAAGCGAATTTTCTGGAAAATTCAAATCATAAATATTTTAAGTCCTGAGTGTTCAATCAAAAACTGGTTTCTTTTTATTAAGAGTAAATTTGCACTGGTCCACTTTCTTTGCGTCATATTCAGTATGATGAATAGACTCCACTTTCATAGGAAGGTGGGCGACGAAAAGTTCATCAATAGGCTTACATAGCTACTTAAAAATGATTTAACTTAGATCCTAGTTCCTTAGGTTTTTTGAAAGTCTCATGAGAGACAGATTGCTTTCAAATGTCATAAAATTTACGAAATAAGTTTCTACTAAATCAAAAGCGAGTTTATGGATTTCAGAATTAAGAAATTTAGCTTTTGTCCTCTTCCTCCTCATTTGAAGATAGGTTACTTTCCGTTTCTTCCTTAATTATATCTGAAAAAGAAGTAAAGCTGCTATTTGAATTTGTATCATCATGCTCATCTTGTGAATGCTAAATTGAGTACTCCATTGATTGGTCAATAAATGATCTTCTCTAAGAGTTATTGATTTGAGATTAAGACTCGTGCAGTTCTGGATGGTTAGCGCTATTTCCTACTCCTTCTTAAGTTTTCGGAGGTGTTGATATATAACTTGATTAATCAAACTTGAAATTAGCGCTGTTACTGTTTATATTGTTGGCATGGCTGCTATTTATGTTGCTACTTTAGCGCATTTCATAATCTCCATACTCACTTTCTTCAATCACCGGGAAAAGACTTGTTGTCTTATCAGATGTAACTGTGTTAGTAGACTTCTTAATGTCAGGATGCTGCTAAATATTAATTCGAATCACGTCTTTCTCCTGCTTGCGTTTTTTCTCAAGCTTCTTAAATTCTCTTTCTAGTTTAAAGAGCTTGACTAGCTTATTCTTAGTAGCTTGTGACAAATTCAGTAGTTCCTTGCTCAGTTCCTAAGTTTCTTATGCTTGATAGTTCAATTGATGTATGCGAGCCTTATTACGGTATCATAGTAGTTAAATAATTAGTCACTCTTCTGATTCTAAAAAGAAACCATAGCCATTTAAACTTTCACAAAGTTAATCAGTTCTAACTTGTACTGATTCTCACTAGTCAATTTTTAAGGTAAAGCACTCAGACATAGCTTTATAATAAAAAGGAGAATGTTTAGATTCAACAATCAATTATAAGTTGACTTGATTATGGCCTTGATACTTTGACACAAAAATGAACTTGTTAAGAAAGTTCTCAATTATAAATAGTCCCATAAAGACTTACTAAATATAATTTATAGCTCCAGCATTTACTCATCAACAGCAGTCTGGATTTTGAACTCAAATTCTGAATCATCAAACATATACATTTATTTATTCTTGTTCTTCCTCAAGCGAAAGAAAATGACTACTGTGGTGATAGAGAAGATGATCTCTTGAAAATATAGATGAGCTGTCCTTTCTATTCTTACTAAGAAAACTCTTTCTTCTGATTGCATCTTTGAGCTGAGTTTCTTATTCATGTTCTTGATGAATTTGCTAAGTGACATATTGTTCCTACTTTGCGTTACTCGAGGCATGCTAGTACTTTTTCTTTGATTGTAGTTTTGTTCAATTACCTTTTGCACATACTTTTTACTTAAAAGCTGAGTAGGAGCAGCCCGCAGTCCCATGTTGGATTAATTTCCCATCGTCAATGGGCGTGTGGGTTACTTCAAATAGAACCCTGAGCGACGTTCAAAGTCTGATAATTTAGATTTTGCGTATTCCTAATACTTAATGCGAGCTAGATAAATTCTCTCCTTCCTTAATTTAAGCCAAGTCATAATGATGAGATCCTTGTCAATAGTGAACGAAGTATCCATCTTCTAAGGATGAAGATTCTCCTTCTTTAACTCTTTGAGTTTTTTAACAAGCTCTTCAGTGTTTTTGTATTTTGTGAGCAGCTACAGATTGCTCGAGAGTTTCTTGTTAAGTTTAGAATTTTGATCTTACTCTATTTCTTGAAAAGAGCTGCGCATGCTTTCTATGACGTCGTTTAGGATGCTCGCTTGTAAGCTTCTGTAAGTATTTATGCTTCTGCTTTTTAGCCTTTTCCTTTAGTAGTTGGGATTATTGCACTCCTTTCTTTAGTATTCTAAAAAGACTGAAAGTATCCTTCAGAGCTATGAAAATCACAATTGGGATTCCTAAGAAGAACCAATACGCTGCATAAAGCATAGCTCTGCGCTTTTGAGAAATCTTAATAAAGAAAATCAGCTGGATCTTTGAGAACACAAAAACAGCTACTCCCAACTCGAAGGCGAGGAATATTGCTAAGAATAGAATATTTTCGACCCAGTAAATAGTGTAACTTAGAATTCTAAAGGCTCTTATTCTTGAATCTCTTCTAAACATGAAAGGAATACATGCCAGCAAAAAGTAGCAAGCTATCATGCTTTCAGGAGGAGGATGCATTCATTATTTAATTAATAAATCTTACTTTATGATAAAAATGAGAGGTGATTGCTAGTTCACAATAGAGATTTTCCTCGCAATTTTTGCCTTTTTAATCATAGTGCTTTTTTGTTTTGAAGATGCTTTGAAACCTCTTATAAAAGGAGAATTTAATGTTATTACTCAAAGCATTTTTAATTAAATTTTGATTTATTCTAATTTTCTGACTATATTCTGCTGGTACTCTCCATGGACGATCATCTCCTTATAGATTGAAGAGAGTAGCGCTACAAGATAATTAAGCAAAAATATTCGAGTGAGAATCAAGTGTATAATTATGAAAATATCGTATGAGCGTTAATAAACTCCATACGCATCGTACTTGTAGTTAGAAGACATCGCATCAAACAGAGTACGGACTGAAAGGAAAAAAGTCCCAAACTAGTCCTCATTCACGATACCAAAACGCATATTAAAGATACTAGCAGCAATTATCATGTAGCAAGCAAACATGAAACTGAAAGACATCGTATTTGTAATCATAGTCACCAAGGTAATTAGAAGTCTTGAAATGTTCTTAATTATCAAGAAGTAGTTGAAAAATCTAAACCAAGTAATTGTAACCACAGCGCAAACGTAAAAGTCTAAATTTTGCTTCTGAAGTCTGTTTAAAATCTCTCTAGATGTTGCAGAAGAAGTCACATACAAGCAAAAATATATTTAAAAGGTAAATTACGAGATAAAATAGTTACAGATGGCTGTGAATAGATCAATCTGAGTCCATAGATCTAATTTAAACTTTTTCTTCGTGAATATGCTATATACTATCTTCTGTCCAAATTGAGCGAATATCATTACGCAAAATGAAATTCCCAAGGAAGCCCATTTAGAATATTCTATAACCAGCTTGTCTACCTTAGCTATTAAGGCCGGGTCATTATCCTCATACTAATCTTGAATGACATATCCTCCTTCCTAAAGGTTCTATTTCTTGAAATAACTGAGGTAGGAATATCCAATGTATTGAAAAGTAATTACTAGGAAGCAAGATAATGTGATTTCTTTCCAGTAGATAAAGTCAATAGAGTAATGCCTAAAACTGTATTAAAACCAGTAGTCTTATTCTTGAATTTTTGGGCTTACAAAACTTCCATGAACAATATCCCAAAATCTGAGTTTGTTGGAAATTGTTCTCCTCCCATCGCTTTGATAGATAAAAGAGACATTGCTACTATCAAGTGGGTCCATCAATCGAGAGATTAAGTTAGAGAAGTCCTTCATTTTCCCATTATATCTCTGATTCTCCTTCCCTATCCACATTTCTTAAAGGATAGAATTAATCTTTGGACTGTTTATCATTTGAGAGAGGCCAAGTTAATTGATTATAGAGACAGCAGACTTTTATCTGTGATCAAACTCAGTTATTAACTTGTCTAGCACTATTTGATCATCTTAGCTCTCAATTATTTTCTGAACAAGTTGAACAAATCTAATTTGAGTGAGGACACAAATGTTTTTTAAGGTAAGAGTGCGCATGGTAAAGTCTAGTCAGGATTTCACATATCAAGGCAATTGCAAGTATGGGATTATGAACAGCAGTGATCATATTCTTTTCATACTCGTCTGTGCAAATTGATTGAAAGGCATTTATATATGGATTAAAATATATCTTGAGGCAGTCATAAGAGTATTGATTTGTGTTATGTTCCAGTCCCCCAAGTTGCTGTAATTAAGTAGCATCAGAGAGTAAATCACCTTTCCTTATTTCCTACAAGTTAAATTCCTTAAATCTTACTATAAATTGACTGTAATGAAGTTTATAACTGCAATATCACTCAGCACCTTATTCATAGATGGCTCTAATTGCAGACAGTTAATCACAAAAGCTTCCTTAAAGTTTAGAACTGCCTCCTTCACCAATTCTGGTGTGATTTAATTAGAGCTGAGAAGATAAATATAGGATTTAGAATTTAAATAGGGATCTATGAAATAATTGTGATAATAATTATAACTTATAAGTTATTGGATTATCATAGCAATTTTAATTTAATCAATAGCATACATAATTTTTTAGGAATAATATTTTTATTTATAATTGAATTGTATTATATTATATTTATATATTTAAAAATAAGACTGTAGTACGAAAGAAAATTTGAAAAAATTGTCTTATATTTTGCTCAATGAATTTATTTTTTGTTTTATTTATGAATAAGTATAAAAGTGCAATGAGATTAGCATTTTTAACAGCTATTATAAGAAATTTCAATATTTGATCTAAAATCATTTTAAAATTCTTGAATATGTCTTCAAGAGGGAAATCACTGTTCCACCACGAACAGTTGACGGTCACCAAAAAAGAGTAGGTTTGCAAAACTCCAAGCCACAAATCCTTAGGCACTGACATGCGTAACCACACTAGATCTAATATAAACCTTGGAACTGATGAAGCTCCACATTTCATGGAAGCTTTTGAGATTCAATAAATCTACGATCAAATTTACGATCTCCCACTTAACAATAGTTTCTTAAGGTTTTTATTTAAACAAGAAATTGACTGAAGAGACTCCTTAAATTATTACAGTCGCACAGCTAAACAATAAATCAATTAATGGATATATATTTTAAAGCTGAAGCTTCAACCTAGATCTAAGAACTCCTAAAATATGTTTGAGAGTACGATGCAAGCTTAAAAGAATCATAAACTCGAGCAAAGTCTAGTTCTGTTGAAGGAAAACCACATCAAGCATTTGACATACCAGCATGCCTATCTACAAGAGCTGAAGAAGCTAAAGAAGAAGTTTATGCAATTTAGAAGACAAACTATTGAGAAACAATATCAGCGCCTGCTTCTTTGCTTTTGGGTTGCAGTTCACATGGAAAGAGATACATTGGTCAAATTTCTGTACAATAGATACGAAATTTTAGCATGCTTGGTCTAGCATCTGTACAACTCAGCAAATAAGGACAAAGAGAATATCATGAAAGAGTTCAAGGAAAAGAAACTCTATTTCTAGGGAAGTCAATAGCCAGAGGCCGCTCTCTTATCAGCATCTGCAAAGAGCTTTAATCAAATCTAAAAATAAGAACTAAATGAGGCGAAAAAGTAATCTAACACTTGGCAAAATGCTATGAGATTGGATACTTTACAGTACGAGAAAGATAAGAAACCTCCATTCGATGATTGTATAAGTGATAGAGACAGGGCTAAGTGTAACTACCTAATTCCCGAGTACATGAGATTGAAATCAAAGATAGGAACTAGCTTAGATTTCTTCCCTCAGGAGATTAGAGAGACTCTTAAATCAAAGAGTGAAATAAATAAGAGCATGAATTCAGAGGCTAGAAAATCTGGGGAGATTTCTCCTTTTTAATCTGAGCAAGAGGAGAAGCAAGTGAGAGAAAGGATGGTCACTGAGAACAAACATATGATTGAAATTAATGTAAAAGAGATAAAACTTCTGATGATGAGTTCGATTGGTTCTGGGATAAGCACCTAGATTCTGTAAATTGCTCTAAACGACGAAGAATTTGTAATAGCTGATATCGTGGCTATCTACTATTAAGCTCAGGTGAATAAAGCCTGCCTTTTTAGAGCAATTGTTACAAAAAACATTTCTTTCTTGAAGTTGTTATTCCTTACTGATAGAATAGCTAAAGTGCAAGATAGCCAGTACTAAACTAATTCAATTATGAGCTTGCAAAATTAAAAGTCATGCCTCAATATGAAAATGTAGGGAGAGATTATCTCTTAAAAATTTAGAAAAGACTAATGTTTAAATTCTCAATGATTATTTCTTTTTGAAAAAAAATTAACCCCTTAAACGCTAATTAACCTCATATCACTGAATTTAAACAATGAAAAATTAATCATGAAACATTAAAATATCTTGATAGTTGCATTCAGACAAGAATGCAGAGGGTTTATCCTGAGTGATGAAAGAATACATTCGATGTTACATCGTGAAGCTTTTGTAGTTTAGTAGTCTGATGTGATTAGAGAATTCCTGAAACATATTTGCCTTGATTGGGAAATATATTAGGTTTTTCAGCCAGGGTTGATTAAAGTCTTGCTCCAAAACGATTTAGAGTGCTTAGCTTGGTAAGACTATTTCTCTTAAAGATTTATTTAGTGAATTCATTCAAAAGAATCAATCGTAAATCACACCCTACCTATATAATTATAATTACTTATGATAATTTTTAATTTTGAAGAATAGTATAGAGTTAATGCTGCTCAGGCAAAGATAATTTAAAATAAAAAGAGTATGGGCAATATCCTACTCTCGTCTGCTGCTTCAGAAACCAATGATACCGACGACTAAGATGCAAATCAACAGCTGCCTTACTCCTAGAGTCTTAATTAGTCTGTATAACAATAGTAGCAGAAGCAGCATTGGTTTCATGGGAGTTAATTCCCCCACAGGAGCTCTAATAAATTCCACCCCAACACTGGCAGGAATCTGAAAGGCAGAGCACACAGAATCGTCCAAGAAGTTCAGCAACTTCTTAATGAAACTTAATACAATTCCAATGATAAAGAGCAATCTCTCATCCTCCCATCTACCGCAAGAATAAAGGAACCCAAGCTATACATTTAAAAAATATAATTCTATCTTAATATTGATGACGTGAATTTAAAATACTTGAGCTTGAGTATTAGCACAGCCAAGCGCTTTTGATGGATAGAAGAAGGATCAACTAGAGAAAGAAATTATTTTCCCAAGGCCAGATTAAACAAACTTAAGAAAAAATTAGCAGATTCTAAAATCAATTCACCCTAAAACAACTTGGACTAGATATAAATGCCAAATCTGCAGAGGAAAACAGCCAACCTCATCCTAGCATTAACATTAATCTCGAATCATAAAGTATTTAGAAATCTATGGAGCTTTTCCCTCCTCATCTCTTAGAATTTTAATTTTTATTAGATAGTGGCCATAAACTTGGCAAGATAAACTCACTAAATATGAAGAGCTTTCAGACCTTTGACTCACAACAATCACAATCTTTGAAAATTAATAGAAATAGTGTTATATTCTTTAAATATATTTCAGATTTCTGGGTGACAAGATCCAAATTTTACGAGCAGCCAAACATAAATCATTTATGAAGCTATAATTATTTATCTTCTTCACAAGTGGCAGCCTCTTTTTCAGTAATTGTTCTTTCTCTCAATTTATAAGTGAATTAATTTAGAAATATAAAAAAGTAAATTGAGGAGCTTGTAATAGTTTTTATTACAAAATTTAATGTCTTTAGAACGGAGCCAGCACAAAATTATCAAGCCTATAACTAATACTAACCTTATCGGTGCGCAATAATAGCTAGAAGGCACTACCAGTTATACCTTTTACAACCCCTCTCGGCCAACTGACCATTAAGATTGGCTTTTCAGGCTTAAACTGAAGGATAAAGATGCTCATTAGCAACTGACGAAAGAGCTTTACTCCCTCTCTAAAAAGCACATACTTCGTGAACTTGAGACTAGATTCTACGTCCCTCAGTTCTTGGAGCACAATAAGCATGCGTGGACCAACATGTTCTTGACCTAGAACAAGGTGGTTGCGAAGATCTTCTACGACTTTCAATCTTAGCTGCTGCAGCTTCTACACACAGAGATGAGAACCAATAAAGACCAACTGCATCACTACTTGAACCTCCCAAATCAGCAGTTTCTTAAATCATCAGGCATCAAGGATTAGAACTAGGCTAAGACCAAATTCTTAGACAACATACCAAAGATAATCCAGAAGAGGGAGAGGTTGCTCATTGAAAGCGTTAAGAAGAAAATTCTTGAGGATGACAAGTCATTGAAACTTTATGAGGATGTTTTGAAGGATGGAACTTCCTTCACCCAAAAGTTTGAGGCAATCAAACATCTAAGTGAAGACTTTGAGCGAATAGAGTTTCAGAAAGCTATGCACGAAAAGACAACAGCTAAGATTCAGCAAATCAATAAACTGGGAGTCAAAATAGATGAGAACAACCATGACTTAGAGTAGAATATTATGGAATTCTTGGCTGAGAGTGAACAAGACAGACTTATTTAGAAGCAGTAACCAGGGAACAAGATTACAAATATGCTTGAAACTTGGGAGGCTGAAATCAAGAGCAAGGCATGGTCTAAAGACGAGCTAGAATATTATGCAGTAAGTCTTTATAATCTTGTTAACTCTATATTTAGGGTGAATTATGGCTGACAACTGAGCAATTTGAGCGAGACCTGCAGGACGATATCAAACAATATGTATAAATTATTCTAAGAATTGGCATATATATTTTGTGAAGGACATGATATTGAAAAGCAAATGATGCAGAGGAATTTTAAAAACAAGCTAGAGCAACATAAGTATAAAACAGGCATGTATATAGAAGCTATTGAGGTACAACTTATACCATTAATCTACTTTTAGACCGCCCTCGTAGAGACTAAAATAAACATGGGGAGCAGATTGGACCAAGTGATGATGGAGTTGAATGACTACGAGTCTAAATTATTCAATGAGCAGATGCAGGAAGATGACATCTAGAAATATCTAGACAGATAAGAGAAAATTAAAGTTTCTAATTTCCATGAGGCAGAGGAGAAACTGCAGGAAAATCTTAAAATCATGAAAGCCATGAAAACTAACTTAGACAATGCCAAAAGAGAGCAGATAAGAGAAAAGAATTTAAAAGAAAACATGACTGCAATTATCTATTATGAAGGTTGTATAATTTTAACTAGGGATATGCTAACAGAGTAGTTGGACAATTTTAATAACGGTTTTAAATCACTAGCTAATTCTCTATTTACAGTTATTGAGACTCTTAAATTGACAGACCAGGCTTTAATAAATGACCTTCGATTGCACTCCACTCCCAGAGAAGGAGAACGATGGTTGGTTTAAGAACAGATCACGAATATAAGTGAGACCCTCACTAACTTAAATTTACACAGTAAGAGTGAGACCTTTTCAATAACCTAGAAGTAAAATGAAGTGAGGAATTAAAAGGTTCTCAATTTACTTCTAGACATCAGATCATAGATGATAGACTCAAAAAAGATAGAGTTGAGTGACAATCAGAAAAAGATCCTAAAGGATGTGGTCCTAAGTTTCAACGAGCAAATTCAGAAAAGATAGAGTATCAATATTGATAAAAGCAAATCTTCGATTACAGCAACAGATCATCCGGAATAAATTCAGAAAACAGGTTCTATAAATTTAAAGGGCTTGCAAAAGAAGTCAGTTATTCTTCCTAAATCTGGTCTACAATCTGCAAACATTAAGAGTAGAGGCTCTCCTAAAAGTCCAACCTCAATTAGATAACTTAGATCTAAACAAATAGAAAAAGATATAAGTTTAATTCCAAAGAAGGACTAGTAGAAAGATTACTCAGCAGATATCTAGGAAATCTGCAATTGCCTTATAGATAATTCAAAGAATAGATTCAATCTTATGGGTTTTCCAATTGCACAGATAACGAATTTAGACTAGCTTCTTCTTAGCGTAAATAAATATATATTGAGTCTAAATCAAGAGGAATCTTAGGATTTAAAATTCTAAGACTTTCTCTATATCTAAGAGCATCTAACTCAGCTCCAATTTCTACCTTTAAAACTTTTACTCTTTCAAGGTAAAAAGCACAATATTGTTGAGATAATTTCTCGTTAAATTGCTATTGCAGAGATCTGTTATGAAAAGTAATAGTTATTGATTCAACCATTAGGAGTAGATATAGAACTTTAAACTGAGGAGGAAAATCATTATAGCTTCATTTCATAAGAAATATCTACTGCTCTTTTCACTGTCAGCAGAGAATTTCCTAATCAATGCTACGAGGTTTAATAAAGTCTTGATTCATAACAGACTACCTTGACATTCCTCTCAAATTTAATTAAAAAGATGGAATTGGATAGCTCTAAATCTCCTAAAAACAAGCAATCGCCTAACTAATCTCCATTTGGCAAGAGACATAATAGCATCATGAAAGAACTAGGAAATGAATCTCAAATCAAGAGAAGGCAAACAATTAAAGGATATACAAAAGATGGACCTCGTGAGACTCTCAGCACAAAAAATCTAGCTCTGATTCAATAGAATTCAAGCCCTGGTCGAAAATCTCTGAATGCAGCAGACCCTTCTCTTTCTCTAAAACTGAAGAGAAATAACATGAGTATGGTTGCAGATGGTCAAAAGAATATTCTCAAGCTGCATATAGTTTCTGAAAGTGCTTCATTATCTGAAGAAGCTAACAGTCCTGAGAAAGGAAATACGAGGATCCACAATCTCTTTGAGTAGCATGTTAATTAAGGAAATACCATTATCTTGAAGACTCTTGAGGACAGTGTAAATTCTCAACAGCAGAGTGAGTATTCACCCGATGAAGAGGAGTCTAATATCATATTCGCTATCTGTTACTTATATTTCTAAGTCTAGTTTTACAGCAGGTCATGGAGTAGATACTGATAAAGGCAGTTACTAAAAGAGCAATAGACGAAGTAACAAAGTGAAGTCCTTCAGACGTTCTAATGTGTCTGTCAACGATTTAGAATTGAACTAGATCGATAGCTTTGAACCCACTTATAATCCTCCCAGTCCTTTCAGAGAAGAAAGAATTAGAAATGAGAAAGGAGCAAGGAAATCTTTAAAGAAACTGAATGATGAGGCGAATCTGAAAGAGCAATTACTGAAGCTTAGTGGACAAAATAGAAATTAAAGCTCAGAGGAGTACCTCAAATAGTTTTAGACGAAGTAGAAAAATAACTCAATGAATGAAGAAAAAGCTATTGCAAGTTAGAGAAATAAATAAGCTGCTATTCTGGGATAGAAAGCTTAAAGAAATACAGATATTCTTGTCTAATAAAAACGGCTAGGGATGGTTGATGAAGGTATAAATACTGCCATCGAAATGAGGGACCTCGAGATTATACTGGAAGTTAAAAAGGAGGCTAAGAATACGATAAAAGCTTTAGAAAACTTACTTGAAGAATAGTTTTAGTTTATAACTGCATATCTTTCTTAAAGATATTCAATCTTTGAAAAATAGTCCGAAATCTTTATTTAAAAGCTAGTTCAATCTTTCCTCACAATAAAACTTAAGCTTCTTTAAGCCAATTTAACAACAGAACCAAGAATAGTTAAACAGAGATTTGAAATAGCTGATGGTTAATTTAATTTGACTTTATTTCATTTTGATTGATATCTTTAGAATACTGTAAATATGCTTTTAGAATAATTTAAGTTAATTTAGTAAAATGAATTTAGAGGCAAACTCAAAGCGGGTAGATGAAGTGGTCTTCCCAAATGACTCTACGATGATAATGCAAAAGATTAACGCCTAAATGGTTGAGTTTAACCCTCAAGGCTCCCTGGTGGCCATAGGTTGCAAGTATGCAAGTGTACTTATCATGGATTTCCTGACCAAGGAAATGATTAGATGCTTTAGCATTTATGAAGACTACGATCTAGAGGCAAATGAAGATGTGGACTAGTTTGCAAACTTCCGCAAACTCAATTACGCCTATCTCGAAGATGACTTCATCCTTCACTAAAAGCCTTAAGATGAACGAGAAGCAGATATGTTGGTGAGGAGAGGTCTTGAATATAAGAAACTCATCCAATTTGAGCCTAAGGACAAATCGAAATGCAAAGCTTAGATTGCGTCTTTTGACTGGTCTTTGGATGGTAGACTCTTAGTTGCTTGATTTTATTTGCATACCTATTTTAAATCTTAATTTGAGATAATCTAAATTTGAATTTAAAATGGCTGTATTGTTTCGAGAGTACTTTGCAAAAAATTACATGGCTAAGGCAGCTTCAGGGACTGCTTTAATTTGCTATTTCTTTATGATAGTTGCCTTCGTCCTTCCCTTAATCTTGGTAACAAGAACTCATAGTAAGTTTCATTGGAAGTGAAACTGATTTAGATTTCTGGGTGATTAGTTTACATTTACTAAATCATCTAAATGACATCTTGATTATGTTTCAAACAACGACAGGTGTGAAGTATGCAAGTTCAAATCAAGAAGTCTAAAAAATATTTGCTCCTTCTTCACTTGAAATATATATTCTCTCAAATTTGTAGGTGGACAATTCAGATTTGAATGACGATTAGACCACAGATAAAATTCAAGCCAAAATTACCGCAACTCTAGACACCACTACTATTCAGAGCATCATCATAATTCAGCAGTTCTCATACCAGCTCTAGACAAAGAAAAACATTTTTTCAGAATTATTTAAAGATTAAGGCAGACATCTTAATGACAGCTTTTAGCATAATCCAAACTCCCTTTGGGGTTCAATCATTGAATGCTCTTGGCCATCTCGATTTAAATCAAAGATCAACCTTCGCGCTTGGAAATTTAAAGAGAGTTATAAATTACGATACTGACCCAATGCTTTTGCAGCTTCAGGACAAAAGTGTACTCGAATTCTATCAATATGTTATGCAGTAAAACGCAACTCTTCAATATAAAACAGACAATATAAATGTCATTCCAGGATAATCATAAACCTTTGTAAATTATTTTTGAAGCAGTCCTTGACATGAGAATCCCAAGCTTGCAAGCAATAGTCTACGTACCTGGAGTTCTTGAAAGTCTGAAGAATTCATGGATTCAGTATTTAGCTCTTCTTATCCCTTGTCTATGGGTAATCCATAATCTGATTTTAGGCTTTGCTTTCAGAAATAAAGTACTGCCTGCTCAAATCAAAGTTGACATACCATAGTTGCAAACTACAAATTTTGATAATATATATAATCAGTTAAGTTTAAGATATAACTTTTAGTAAATTAATTATCTTTCAATCAATTATTCCAAACTCACATGTGTATCTTACTAAACTTCTCTTTGAATACGTCCGTATTAAATTTGGCAAGCAAGCCATAAGTGTCGTATTTAAACACTTGTATTGGCATCTAGGCAAGATATTTCTAGTAGTTATAGTCCATATTATGAAGACGTTTCCTAAACATCTATTCTAAGTTGTTTGGCTAACCTGAATACTGCCTAGCTTCTATTTACGTATAGTTACAAAGATGATTCTCATCTACAAATTCGACGTCTAACTCTACTTGAGACATCAATTTTTATCTCATAATCTCCTCCGATAAGCCAAGTCGCTTTCTCTCTTCCTCTTGGTCATCTGTCAATAGGGTTTACTTGCTGTTATTTTCAAATTCATCCTCCTTCTCGATATACTCCTTATTCTCTTCTATCTCTGTAAAATATGGAGCAAGGGGCTAAATAATTCGAGCTGGTCTAGTTGACCACATGAAAAGACTGCCATTATTAGTGACTATGAAAATTGAGAAATGAGCTTTTGAATGTGCAGTCAATGATAAACATCCCTCTTGAGTTAGCTCAAGTCTTTAAATTATTGAGTAGTCATCTACGTTATAGAATTTCAACTCATTAGATCCCGATTCTCCAATACTGCTAACGAAAAGTTCTTACTAGTAGAGAAACTTATCTTGCTACTCTTGCATTTACTACTGATTCTTTTGGTTATAACTCATAGAGCTGAGCATTTACTTAGATTCACTTAGTAACTAAGCAGCATCTCCTTTGCCAAGTTACGACTGCTATTCGATAATCTTTTGATTTGAGCTTAACTTAAGGAAGCAAGCATTCATCCATCTTCTTCTATTTATTACGTCTTGAAATTCATTCCTTAAAACTAGCATTCTTTAGAAAGGTCCAACCTTATTATACCTCACATGGAAAAGTCTTAGTACTCTATCTGAGCATATCATGATTATCTTAGAGAAATCTTCATTGGTTGTTACGCTTTGCACAAATAGGTTGTTGGTTTAAAATCTCACTAGAGCAACTATTTTGAACTTTGCTTGATCGACTTAATTTATCCCATCTTGAATTAACTCTAAGTCCTCATTGTTAACAGGCTCCCTTTCATCTTCCATGTCATCTGAATAGCTTTCATCTTCCATTTTTTCATCTTCATCTGCTGCTTTATTGTGAGCTTATTAATTAGAGTGCGATTGCTTTTGCTATTCCTTCGTATCCTATTTTTTAGGGGAAGGAACCTTAAATAGATCTTTTGCTTTTAAGAGCTCTGACTTTGCACTACTCTTATCATTTATCAAGGGCTAGAGTATCATGATAAGTTTGTGTTGATTATTAACTTGAAGGATATAGCTTTGGCCATCCTTAATTAGACTTTGCGTTATATAGGCTGAAAACTTAGGTCCTTTCTTTTTGGCTTGTGAGATAGAAGCATTTTATTACTACTAATTCGGAGATTGATCTCTTTTGGCTTTTGAAGGCTGCTATTGATCTACTATCATAGGTTGAACTCCCTCACAGATATCCTAATTATTTCCAATGACTACTATGTCTGCCTCTTTGTCAAGTGTCACTCTGCAAAGTAGTGATTTTTCCCCACTGAGAATAAATATGTATTACAATAAGAATTTTTGAGAAGTAGATAATTGGGGTTGAAGGTGAAGAACTTGGCTGAGAAAATCTAGCATCCTATCTCATGCTGGTGCTAGTGATATAGCTTGTTGCAGTTCAGCACATCCCAGACGACCACTTGGTTTTCCACTCTAAAACAAGCAACTAAGATAGACTCTTTATAATTGTGTAAGAGTGAATTTGCGATAAATAAGTAAATATCGTCAATAGCAATAATCAACTGAAAATAAATGTCTTCAAAGCAGACCAAGTCTAAAAAGAGAAAGACTTTCTATACTAAGCAGCAAGTTTACCTTGCCAATCAACTCAGCCAGTAAATCGTAATTCAAGAAGAGAAAATCAAAAATATCTATCTGGCCAAGCAAGAAAGGAAAAAGAAGCAGCAATAGATCATCAACGATATCCATGCACAGCAGCTACTTATTCAGATGCCTCTTATCTAGAGAGTGGTTAGTTCTTAAAAAAGCAGTAACAGCAATTAATAAAACAACTCACAAGCTTAGCACTCAATCAACCTCGAGCATAATACAGACGAGAGCCTGATGGTCATCAACTACTAAGGCCATACCCCTTTGATCAATAACAAAAAGCCAAAGTACTTTCACTCTAATATAGACCCTGAGGAGTTTAAAAGCATTAGGAAATTCATGCACGAGGAGAGTGAAATACAGGAGAGCGTCAAATTGTCAAACTAAAAATTCAAAGATAAAGTGTTCCTAAACTACTTGACAAGCGTGCATTAACAGCAAATGAATAGTGAAAATTCTAATTAACCAAGAGATGAAGTCGAGGAGCCTAAGATGCCGATTTTCATGGAAGACTACGGGAATCAGGAAATACCAAGCATGCAGTCCAAATCTTCGAGTAATAAAGGAATCTTGAGGAATGAAAATACATTTATGATTTTATTAAATACCGGTTCTTCTTAGAGATAGAGTAAAGTGGACGCAAAGTAGTAAAATGGGTAGAGTAACTAGTTCAATGATCTGAGAGTGTTTCATCTAACCAGAGGTCAGTTATAGCTTCAAAAGCTGTAGACTAATTCGCATAGATACGTAGAAAGCATTTTGGCTGAGGATAACTAATACAAGATGCTGGAGAATAAATACACCTCATAGAAGGGACAACATGGCCATAATCAGACTGGCACCAAAGTCTTTGAGAAAAAGAAGGGCCTTGACTTTCTGTGCAACATGAATTAGGAGTATCTCAAGTCTTCACTCAGGAAATCCTCTCAGCCTCCTGCTTTAATTGAGGCAGATGGAATTTATAAAATTATTAAGCTCATTTATTGGAATTTACAGTAAACCTTAATAAAAGATATGGAATCATTAATTAAGAAGAAAATTAATTTTTAATTAAAGATAATTTTATAAACTTATTCTAAAAATCATTAATTTTTTATAAATTGAAGCTAATTAAGACGAGTCAAATATAAAATTAGATTGCAAATTAATGCTATTATGATAAGGAATTTATAAGCAGCAGGAAAAACCTCCGAGACCTAGTGCCATGATTCCCGCTCATTTAAGGCAAGGATTAATATCTGATTAGAATTTGAAAGCTCTCAGCGCAGGGATTATACTTCCAAGTAGAAAGATTAAAGATTAGAAGGACGCAAAGAAAAATCAAGGCTTGAGAAGATTATTTATAGTTGATTGAAAATTTGAGTGATCTTAAAGCTCCTTAAGTGTTGGCGAATTCAAGCTTAAAAACTTAGAGTGGTCATAATGATGACAGTTTTTACTTCCCCTCGCAGACAGTAAATGAAACTGCTAACCAATCATTCCAGTATGAGGAGGGTGGAGCACATTTGAATAAGGATAACTTAAAAGGGTAGAGACACAGCAGCAAGTAAAACAGAAAAACAAGCTAAGAAAGCATTCAAAAACTCCCCAATATATCCAATAACAACAACCAATTATTTTTCAAAATAAAACGTTAAAATTAAGATAGTTCTTATCAGTTATTAAGAGGAAAACTATTTCGCAATTTTTGCTTTAATAGATATGTATTTATAAACTTATAAAACAACGGCAACAATGCAAACTTACAAAAAGCAATTGGACTAAAAAGAGATGGGCTGGAGAAGCAGTCAATGAATAATCTCAAATCTTATAAACAAGAAATAATGAACATCATAATCAAGGATTAACACGAGTTTCAAAGAGTTTAAAAGCATATGTATAATTGGATACACCTAAAGAAGTGTTATAATAAAATTTAAGATAAATAAAATGAACTACAGTAGCGATCCCTATGGCATTGTGAGCTAGCAAGTTAATTCTAATGGACTCAAAAGTATAAGCTTTGATAACAGAGCAAAAGCCTCTCCTTTAAAACAGAATACTTCTATTTCTTCAGGAAGATCTGAGACCTCGCAAACTTAGAATAGACGCTTACACAACTTGTCAGCATTGATTGGAGATCCAAAATACAATAGCAACCTAGTCGAACTCCCTCAGATTAAGGATAGTTTAAGTAGTAGAAACTTGGACCGCAGCAGCGATAGAGCTTTTAAGACAGCAGCAGTCGAAAAGTTAAGAGCTGACTCAATTTCTCATTTATCAACGAACGACGCCTATGGAGAGTACATAAGAAAGAGGGAGTTATTCGGTATATAGGGCTATAATCTCCCTTCCACGGATCTTGTAACTTCCAAGCCACTTACTTTTAAAATTAATAAGGAGGCCAAGAAACCAAAGGGATTTGTAGATTTTGAAATAAAGTAGAGGGAATTCATGCCTCCGCCCAACTAGTATCAGCAGCCCAGAGATTGGAGGAAGGAAATGTCTGAGTATCAAATTAATGGATCTCCGATGAGAGGGAAGTTCCTCAAGAGTGATAAAATCACACTATCTGCTGAGATTATTAAACAAAGCAAGAAGGAAGGTCTCCCTGGGCCTGGAACTTACGAAAATCTGCCAAAGTCTAAACCAAAGGGTCTTTTCAAGGTGCTAGAGTAAAAGAGCTAATATATTGACGACGCAAAGTATGTTGGCCATCAAACACCTGGTGCTATATACAACACTGATGTCAGTTAACTTTAATAGCTCTATAATTGAATTCCTCTACTTAAAATTAAGTAGTGTTTACGTTAGACCTAAAATAATGACAACTAAAGTTTACGCAGACAAAAATCCTGTAAAACTAGGCACTATAAAGAAATCAGATGCACCCAGTCCAGGTACTTATGACACCGAAAACAGTTACTAGAAGACTTAATGGACACAGAGAGTGCCTCAATTTTCCTAAGAAGAATCATGTTAATTTCATTGACATTCACAAAAAGTCTAAAGCATGGTTGCCCGGAGTCGGAAGTTATTCAAATGCTGAGAATGCTTACGATAAAATAAGCACCAGCCCTCCAAGCATTAAAACTAAAAGACATTGATAGACATAAATCTCATTTTAGAGTATTGCAATTATTAGAAAGATTATTGAGATGTATGTATTAATTTAATTCATTTATCTTATCAACATTTAGAATGCATAATTTCAGGTTTTATTCATTAAGTAATCAAAGCAAAGATAGATATTTATCTATAGATTTAGTTTTAGTTAATTAATTTATTTTATGGATTGAAATATTTCTAATTTAAGCCTTAGATTGCATCCTACAATAGTAGAGTTTTGTATTTTTCAATAATTTTCCTTTGAATTAGAGGATTGAGAGAGTATTTGAAATAGATTAAAATTACAAATTAACTTTCTTTGAGACCTTGTTCCTTTCTATCAATTTAGTAAATCCATGTCCTCCAGTTTCCAATCCCTCAATGAAAACAAAATTCTCAAGACTGAAAACCAAAGAAGAATACAATAATTGAAATAAAAAATTACCTAAAAATTATATGAATTCAAACTTAATTGATATGCTGAATAAACACCTTTTAATGTATAATTTTACGCACCTCAAGATTAATGTTTAGAATAACAGGTTTTAATTCTTTCTTTCAATAAAATATGAGCACCTTTTAAGTTATATGATATATTTGTAATAATATTTTTTTAGAATCGTTTGGGTGCTTCAAAATAATGAGTTCTCTTCTATGACTGATACTCAGATTGCGCTTAATTTTCTTGAGAAATTTGGAGAAGAACTTACCCTAAGCTAGATCACTTACCTTCTCAAAACTCTAAGGAGCTTAGAGCAAGTGAACTATGACAGAAAATCTAAAACTTGGGAACTCATGATGTTTTAAACACTTTTTTTAACTTTCCCATTTTGATGTACCACCCCGAAGTTTAAGAACTCTACTCTGACGACGACGAATGAAGATGATAAAGCGACTTCTCCTGCCCTAGTTGATGTCTTCACCTCAAATGAATAGCGACGACACTGCAGCAATTTGTGGACTCTTCAAGTTTATCGCAGGGATGAGAGCATTGAATAGAGAAATTGTGCAGAAATAAAATACATCGCCAGCTTTCAGTCCTACTCTTCAACCCAGTTCACGACAAACTCAAATCCCCTCAACAGAGTGAAGTAGAGTAGCTAAGGAGTTGCGGCAAGAAGTACTTTTCACCAACTTACAATTCTAGTCAAGAATCGACAGAAATTGTAAGAGCTGACGAAGAAAGTAACTTCGCATCGCCCAATATTTCCTACTCAAGACTTTCCCAACCATGCGGCCAATATTTTAACTATGAGTCTCAAAACACTTTTCAAAGATTTTCAGGTGCTGAATATTGCGAAGACGAGGGAATGAAGGATGAGAACTCAGAAGGAGAGTCGAGAGAAAGTATTCGATCTGAGAACTTGAGCTAAGAGGATGAAAAAGAGGCTTAAGACTCAGATGAAAACTTTTCAGAGAAGCAGTATTCATCAAGATGCTTCAAGACCAGATCAGAATAAAATATGCAGAGTAAGTAGAATTCCCGCATATCTCACTCATCACATATGCCAGTTACTAGAAGCAGTCTAAAAAGAGAGAACAAGAAGATTGGACAATGATTCAAGATACAACCAGACAAGAAATGAAGAAGAAAATTTGAACTATATTTATTAAATTAACCTTGGCTATTTGGATATTAAAATTTCACTCCATTATAGACCATTTCGATCTTGATTTTGGGATTTGATTATAAGTCACTTAGCTCTAATTTTTAGGAATGAGATAATTAGGAAAGGTCTAAAGATATGCATTATAATAAATAGCAATCAAACTATAAATATTTATAATTAATCCCAATGTTGTCTATTTTTCTTAAAGTGATAAATATAGCTTCAAATATCTTTTCATCTTTATTTTATATGTCTCATTTGTAAATTCCTTAAATTTAAAATTAAAGTTTGCTTTGCAAATAGATCTTCTCTATATTGTATACTCATCTCCCTGGAGCTTAGTCTCTTCATCTTCCTATTCCTATACTTAAAACCTCTATGTTTTTAACAAAGTCATATTCAAACATTATATTGGATCTCTAGTAATTTTCTTTGCTGTCATCTTCACTTTCTTTTTAAAGGTCGAGTTTACGTTTAATTTCATATTTGTGAGATATGGCGAAACTTTAGGAGAGCCTTTGCCATGCATTATTTTCTTAGTATTCTCTAAATATCTTTTAGACTAGGTTATATTTTTAAGTAAAACATTTATTTTAAGTAAAATAAAAAAGTGAGGCAATTTTCATTTACTATCAAAACTTTATTTCATTGCTTATTTCATTTCCTATTCAGTTAAAAAAATGAACTTTTTAAATATACTCCTAATTATAGTAGACTGCTCTAGCTTTTACTGGATTGCCTAATTTTCTTGCTAATTTAAAAAGATGCCCACCTATGCATAATCCAGAAGTAACTCAGGGTCTAGAGTGCCGTAGTTGTGGCCTGTCGGATTCATCGACCCTCTAAATTTAGCAATCTCCTTTCTTCTCTGATCTAACTCCTCCAATTCATCTTCCAAGTTATTCTTAAGTTTTCTCTATCTCTAGCTTGTCTAAACTCTAGGCAGATGGTAGTTCAAGTTTATTGCGGAAATCAGAGTGCTATTCATTTTCAATTGCTGTCTTTGCAGATAAGCCCTTACTTATCTCTGAATCTTCACTATCTTTGAAATGGATTGAGCATCTCTCTCCAGTCTTCGGAACACTAAATTTATCAGTAACTCCTCAAAACCAACATTCAAAATATCTGCCGCTTTTACTCTTGAAAAAACCGCTTCTAGACTAGAGAAGATCTACTTGATGCTCTACTTCTTTCTAGATTCTTTAATTGACTCCCGCATCTTGTGAAGAAATACTTGTCTTCTCACGTTGTAACCCCTCCAACACTTCTAAATGAATTAAGCACAAGAAAAATTTTAATTTAAATAGAGCTTATAATTTAAGCAGCTGTCATTATTTTGAAATTCTTATCAATCTTCTTTTCTAGTTTGAGATTGGCTTTTGTTCCCAATATATCAAGCTACAACGACTTTTAGTTTGTTGCATAGTTATTTAAAGGCTGAAGTTGAACCTATCCGTTTGCCTTTTATGGAGGCCCCTTTTGGTTTGTTTTAGATGGACTGGGCTTTAAGTTGACTTGATTTGCAGTGGGGTTCTTTTTCTTCTTCTCGATTATATTTGGGAACTTGATTTTGGCCCAATTGTTTAGGCTGGGCTTTTTCTTCTTGAGTTGATACTCTTCTGCAAGTTTTCCAAGCTGACCATTGAAATCACTAGTCTAGAGTACTTTCTGTTAAATTATGTTAGCCATTCCATCAGACATGTCTTCTAGCATTTCAGTCAGCCAGGGAGTCCTCTCAGCACAGGCAGGGGACATATTAGCCTCTATTAACCAGCAGTTGAACTTCTTATCTATTACAAAGTCAAAGCCATAGAGCTCAAAGCAGTTCACCCTCCCTTCAGCTGATTCTTACATGGACTAAAAAGTGTGTTTTACTATTTTACAAATCTGTTCATAGAAATAGTCCCAACTGGCTGGCTAACCATCTATCAAGACGTTTTACTTCTGCAAATACTCTATAAACTCGTCAGTACTCATCACTAGATCTGTGACCTTGGCATCTGCTTTATTCTTCTGAATTGAGTAGTTGCTGATGTGTTTGAATGGATCTGAGATGTCATTAAGATCAAAAGGAGAACCACACACTCTCAAGTAAGCCTTCTTGTACACAAATATTTTAACGGGGTCCAAGCTACTGACAAATACCCATTAGCGAATGTCAAATTTCCTCAAGTCATCAGGATTGGATGGATTAATTCCCTTTAATAGTAACGATTTTTCAATATATTTTTAGATTATTTTTGGCTAGGGCTGCTTTTTCTATTGGCCATTAAATAGATCCTTCAAAGAGTTAAAGCAAAATATTCCAAAACCTCGAGCATTATAGCTTGGTTTGCAAATCCAAGTATTGTACACATTAAAATAATGATATAAAATATAACCTTGAAACTACATCGTCAATTAGATTATACTGAGGCATACACTTTTTCAATAGAGAGTGAATCTTGTAAGTAATGAACATCAAATACATACTGGGGCTGTCCCATCCAGTAAGCCTTTTTAGATTTTCGAACCCATCTGGAATTTCAAGTAGAGGTAAGCTTAGTTGAGAATATTAAGTGGCCAATTCCAGAATTTTAGGCTATATATCATACCTCTCTACATAAAAATTCTTCCTAATGAATTCATCTCCTTCGCATTAGGATTCCACATCTAAGATCAAGTTCCAGCTATAAAATAGAGCATTCTGTAATAAGACCTAATTGATCTTTCCCAACTATTTTACCTACTCCTCACTAATTTTCATTGAATTCGCATATTTTTTAAGTGTCTTTTTATTATGATATTTATTGATATTGTCAAGGATTGCATCATCTTTCCTCTTAATATCTTTAATCTATTCCTTGAATATCTTTTTGAAATGCTTAGCATGTCTTTTTACTATAGTAAGAATTTGAGATCTGTTAAAGTCCTCTATGAAGAGATCGATTTGCTTGATATCGGAAAAATCGTAGCACCTCGGATAGAAAGAGTATATGTCAATACCATACTCTGTCAAATTATTAATATTTTTGTTGAGCCCTTGCTTTGTGGTGATTTCTTGGCCATCTTGAAAATGGTTGAAGAACTGGTTGGGCTTTAAATTGGTATACTCACTCTAATTATCGTTATACTCCCACTTTACGTCAAAGAACTAAGAGCTGAGAATGGGATTTTCCACCCACCCTAGTTTAAGTGCAGCTTTTTTGAAATACAGATCCCTGGAGTTGAAGATAAACACTATTTTATCATCACCTTCGTAGCCATGCTTTTTCAAATAAGTCCTCATCATCTCTCTGTCCTTTTTATACGAATCCTTGACAGTCTTTGCCTGATTGTTTTAAGCTTTTAGAAACAAGTCAATCTGCTAGCTCTTTTCTTTAATAGCAGCCTTGGATGGGTAAATCTCACCCCCGAAATTAGCTGCTACCTAGGTCTTCGAGTAGAAGTTAGAAGAATGAGTTGAGGTTTCTCTTATGCCTTTCTTTGCTGATTCATCTATTAGGTTATAAGGGTGTTCTGTATTAGCTTGTATATGCGTTTGCGATTAGTTCTGGGATTCTTTTGAGGTAGACTAGAAATGAATTCGAGAGTGGAAGTTACTGGTGGTTTGACTCGCTTTTATACCTTCTTCTATAGTTTGATATTTACTGCTAATTAATTTAGCCTGCTCTTCTTTTATTTACTTTATAAATGCACTGTTTTTGTCATGGCTTGCTTTCAGCTCAATTAGATTTCTAAATTTTAATTCAAATAACTCAGAATTATTTATTCTCAAAATTTTCAAGTAATGAATAAGGAAAATAATTATAATCTTAGTCTTTAATTTTAGCTTATAAACTTTGTTTAAATGGTAAAAATAATTATAAATTTAAAATAGATTTGCAGTGCTCTATGAATTTTATGGATGCTTAATTTTTTCTAGCTTTTGATGTTTGACTGTTTGCTAAAGAGTAGATTAGCCTTTCTATGACAACTGCCCATCCTAGAGAACCACCAAGTCACTTTCGAATTCATCCTAGTCTGCTTTCCTTTTGACGCTTGCTTGCATATTCTGCTTGCTCTTCAATGAATTCAGAGTATTCTGTTTATTTAGCTAATTAGCTAAGCTCTTGGTCTCTTATAACGTTTTCTTAATCTAAGTTTCTCTTTTAATTGGAAGATCCTGATGCTGCTTTCTCTTCTCTACTATATTCTCAACATTGAAATTCGCTTCATCTATATTCTACCTCGATATCCTTTTGTTAGTGATTGCAGTACTCGGCAGGTTGCTATTGCTGGGAGTTCCCTCAGATCTTCTTCCATCTATCGCACTCCCCTTCCCTTAAACTCTTTATAATCATAGAAAGCAAGTATTGCTCAGGTTACGTTTCCTAAAATAAGAGTGACGTAAAGAATGAAATTATAATTTAAATTTATTAAGGCTTCTTAATCTCTAGTCAAATCAAGGTAACTCATACCACATACTTTAACTAATTTTCTAGAATGGTCGAACCTCAATCCATAAGCGTAGAGTATGACGCTTGGGCTAAAACTTCCTTCGAAGCTCTCGACACTCATGGTAGAGGGTATCTTTTCAAAAACGAAATTCTTGAGCCAATTATTGACTAAGGGGTCGAGAACAATCATTCACTAGACGAGTTGATCAAAGGTAGGTAGCCACTCCACACTTTAACACTTTTAGCACTTAACAAGAAGAAGGCAAACGATCCAATTAAGTTCGATGAGTATGCCAAACTCACGCACGGTCTCATTTTCCTCAAAAGAGTATTCATCTGGGATCTCACTATTCCTCATTTCAACGTCTTCAGGAGAAAATACTAGAAGTCTTTCAAAGAAATTAAGGAGGACGTTAATAATGAATACTCATGGGGAGAAATAGCAACTTACATCCCACCTCTTGCTAAGGCTGATCCAAATTGGTTTGCAACAGCTTTCTGCTCATCAGATGGCTAACTTTGCCAGTTTGGAGACAATGATAAGTACTTCTCAATATAATCCATTGGGAAGGTAGTAGCATATGCATATCTACACAATATGATTGGAGATTAGTTAATTTTTAAAAAGATGAAGTGCACAAATGGGTTGGTGAGGAACCATCTGGTGTTGCTTTTAACGCTCCCATTTTTGATAAATTAGGAAGACCACATAATCCAATGGTGAATGCCGGAGCAATTATGGTGTGCGCCCTGATTGTTTAATAAGGAAAGGGGGTAGATGACGTTAGAGAATTCTATGAGAGAGCTGCTGACTGTCCTGCTCCTATACTTGACGAGAACTTATACAGAGAAGAAAAGTTGACAGGTTACACCAACCACGCTCTAACGTCACTGATGCTGGCTAATAATGCTTTTCCTTCTTAGAAAAACGCAGAAGAGACTTAAAGATTTGCCGAATAAGCATTAAACCTCTACTTTAAAAATTGCTCACTACTCGTGAATGTCGATTCACTCTCAAGATTTGGAGCTATGCTAGCAAATAATGGCATTAACCCAATGACTGGTGAGAGGATTATAATTTTATTCTTCTTGCTAAGACAGTTCAAGCTGTGGTTACTTTAATGACAACTTGCGGCATGTATAATGGGTTCAGGAAAATTCACCAAAGACTTAGGAGTGCCATCTAAAAGTGGTGTCTCTGGCGGTTTACTCACTGTTATTCCAGGTTTGGGCTCTTTCACAACCTGGTCGCCTCTACTTAATGAAGAAGGTAACCCAGTGAGAGGTATTGGCATGATCTCCAAGCTGAGCTCAATATATAGCAACTTCAATTTATTTCACAAGGATTCAACCAAACTTGATGTGACTAGAAAGCCTTTCCAAACTAAAATTCATAACGTGCAAGCTGCAATTTAAACTGCAGCAGAGGGAGATATTGAAGGTCTCCACAGACTCTATAATGCTTCAATTAACTTAGATGATGGAGACTACGACTAGAGAACTCCTCTTCACTTAGCCTCAGCTTCAGGGCACGTTGAAGCCGTTAGATATTTGATTTCAACTGGAGTGAGAATCAATCCCAAGGACAGATGGGGTGCTACTCCTCTTAATGATGCTAAGACAGATGCTATGAAGCGGCTACTCATTTCCCATGGTGCGGTAAAGGGAGTTGAGCAATTACCTTATGAGGAAATGCAGTTAGCGAATGTTAGTGATGACTATAATTAATTGTAAAGTATTTCTGCTTAAATAATTTCATGTCTATTTACCAATAGTATGCCTTGATATACGCAGCAGCAAATAACGAATTACTTCTGATGAAGGCTCTCCACATCAAAGGCTGGAAAGTCAATTCATACGATTATGATGGAAGAACTGCTCTTTCCTTGGCCGTATCCGAAGGGCATATCGAAGCAACAAGATATTAATATTTTCAAGTATAAATTTATTAAATATTTGGTAATGCATGGTGCTGATCCCTTAATTAAAGATGCAAGAGGAAACGACGCGCTAGCTGATGCAATTAGGGAGGGAAGAAAAGATGTAGTTGAGTTCCTAAAGAAGTTTAATCAATTCATCAAAGACAGGGAAAGACCCCGTCTTTGAACACCTTCATGCAAATCGCATCAATAAAGCGGTTAGCATAAAATTCCAATAAATAAAAGCATTCAAATAGAATGATTAATATATTTAATGTTAATATTCAATCTCTTTATTTGAAAGAAACGAAAAAGATTAATGCTTATCGATAACATCTACTAATGGAATAAGTAATAAACTAGTTATTGGTGTTCAATTGTGGTGACTGAGAGCTTAAACTGCTTCCTAATGGTTCTCTCTGGTTGCATCAGCTTGAGCATCATTACCTCTGGCATCCTTGTGATTAGGATTAGCTCCATGAGCTAGTAGGTATTTTATAGCTTGAACATGGCCCTCTGAGGCTGCTAGTCCTAGAGCAGTTCTTCCATCATAATCGTATGAGTTAACTTGCCAGCCCTTTAGGTGAAGGCTCTTCATGAGCTTTACTTCTCCTGTGGCTGCTGCATATAAGAGTCTATAAGACTTCATAATTCTTCTTCTTTGCGTCGTTGAGAGGAGTGGCTCCCCATCTGTCTCTTGGACTGTGAGGTACTTCTTATCAATAATTTTTTGATTAAGTATTGAACGACGTTGACGTGACCAGCTGCTGCTGCTAGATGGAGTGGTGTTCTCTGATCATAATCTCCCTTTGTTAGGTCCACTCCAGAGTTGAAAAGTCTAGAGATAAATCAAGATCTCCATTGGCTGCACAGGAGCAAGCAGATACAATTTGGAAAGGCTTTCTAGTCACATCTGCTACATTCACATCTCTGTGGAAAATAACCTAAGATTGCGCTTAAATTATCTAGCTAGCTTTAAAAGAATCAAAAAGTAAAATATCTGTACTTGCAAATGAGAAATAGTTGGATTCATAATCGATGCCTTTCACACCTCCTTATGAAAATATTTCAGGTACTTCGCATTCAACACATAAATAAATAGAAATGAAAAGTATATTTTTAATTGATTCGATTGTAGGATTAAGTATTTGATATTCTGTGGAAGAGATTGAAGTTGTTATAGATTGAGCAATATTGCATCATTTGTGCTATATGAACAAGAGAAAGCTCCGAGGCCAGGAATGACACAAAAATTAAATAAAATGTAAAAATATATTTTTATTTGTTTGATATAAGAGTCTGTATTAATCATCGCTAACGCTTAAGTTTTCAATTTCTTAATAGGCTGGCTAATCGATGCAATATGATTTACAATTATGAAACCAAGAATTCTATAATTTCAGGCTTCTTTGCGTTAAAGAGAACTTATTTATTCTAGAGATACCTTCAAGATCCAATGAATTGATAAGCAATCAGCGATGACGGTTTGGATTAGAGTTTGGAAAGGATTAGTAGATTTTACAATTGCGCTAAGTTCGTGAATGAGTTGGATACCTCTGACTGTGTTTCCTTCTGCATTTAGAGGTGGGGACCAGGTTGCGAAAGCTCTCACAATTTAAAATGGAATGACACTCAAGAGACCTCCTGACACTCCAGACTTAGAAGGAACTCCGAGGTCCTTGATGAAACTACCTGCTCCATCATACATTCCGCAAGATGTCATTAAAGTCACAACAGCCTTGACAGTTGCTGGTCTCAAAATTCTATCTCCGGTTGAAGGGTTAATTCCATTGTTAGCTAGCATCGCTCCAAATTTGGCAAGTTTATAATTAATTAAAGTGACTCAGTGTTCACGAGGACTGAGCAGTTCTTAAAGTACAAGTCAAGAGAATCGTCAGCGAAGATCTTAGTCTCATGTGCGTTAGCTTTCTTGGGGAATACATTGTTTGCAAGCATAAGGTTAGTTAGAGCGTGATTGGTGTACCCAGTTAATTTCTCATCGTGATAAAGTTCCTCATCTACTTCATAAAATATCTTTAAAATTTAAGAATATGATGTATCAACGACGGCTTGATCGGATGCTCTCTTGTAAAACTCCATAACATCGGTGATTGACTTTCCTTGATGAACAATCAAGCTGCATACCATGATGGCTCCAGTGTTCACCATTGGGTTGTGGGGCTTGCCCTGCTTATCGAAAACTGGCGCGTTGAATGCCACTCCAGAAGGCTCCTTGCCAACAAAGCTATGCACATCATCCCCCATTATGTTATGGATGTATGCATATGCTACCACCTTGCCAATAGACTGATGGAGAAGGTCTTGTCGATATCTCCAAAGTGACAGAACTGACTATCAGTAGAGCAGAAGCCGGTTGCGAACCATTTAGGATCTGCTTTGGCGAGAGGAGGGATGTAAGTAGCGACCTCTCCCCAGCTGTATTCGTTATTCACATCTTCCTTTACTTTCTTATAGCATGACTGCAGATTTAATTAAGATGAAAGCATGAAGATTGCTTCTGAACTTATCGAAGTGAGGGATAGTGAGGTCCCACTCTAGTACTCTCTTAAGGAAGAACAAACCTTGAGTAAGCTTGCAGAATTCCTCATAGTTGATTTTGTGATCATCTTCCATCTGAGAAAGGTGATTGATCAATTCAAGCAGTGAGTGATGATGATCCACTCCTTGGTTGTCTATTAGGCTAAGGATCTCATCTTTTAATAGATAGCCGTTGGCCTCTGTGTCTAGTGCCTTGAAGGCTTTCTTGCTCCAAGAGTCTTATGATTGTGCGCTTACCATCGAAAAAAAGTGTGAAAATGTTGATGTGTTCAAATCTTTGATTTAAAATTATTAATCCTGGGCGTTTTCGCATTAAATATCGTCACTAAAATTATGAATCACCTAAGCAGCTGCTCTTATATTTCGTAAAAATCGATAATTTTATAATCCAAAAATTTTCTCTCTGGAAATTTTGGTGCATTATTTATTGAAAGTTTTAGATTTAATTAGTATTTGAAATTTAATAGAGGATTTCAAATCGAGTAGAGGTGATTTTTAACAACGTATTCCAATGTATCTTTTGTAATTAAGCCTGCCACATTAAGAAATTAATTGCTGGAGCTTAGAATATCTTATTCTTGTTGTTTTCTTGCCTCTTAGATTCTCCTTCTTATCTCGGTCGATGAGATCATTCCCAACAGGCTTTTATATTGCTCGTTAAATATGTAACTACTCGGCAAAAATGGCAAAAGATTTTGGTCTGTCTTGATGTCCCCAACAATTAAGAATTCATAATCTATTCTAATATAAATATCATAGCCAGATCTGTTGAAGATAAGAAAGTTAATTTCTCTGAGTAGTTTTTCACCTTCATCCCATTGATTAAGAGTAGGAATTAAGTCGCTTCCAAGACCAAAGTAGAAATCCTTATCAGTCTCCTTCTCTTTCAGCATTCCCATTAGGAAATAAGTAGGGATCATACTTCCGTTTTTAATTTCAATATCCAGTACTTTGATGGGGAAATTCTCAGGGAAGAAATCTTTCACAGCTGCTTGACACATAGCCAATCTTAGAACAATTAAAACTGATTTAGATTACCTGTGATGACCTGGAGTTCTCACATTTAATTAAATTTAATAATTTTTGTCGGTCCTATCTCCACAAGGAATCATGTAAACTCCATCAAATTTGTAGACATTTATGGTCTCTGCCGCTAGCTTTAAATTCTTATCAATTAAAGATACGAAAAAAGTTTGATTCAATTAATTAAATAACTCTCAACTACTGTAAAGTTTGAATTTTCTAAGTCATTTATTGCCTCTGATAATTTGAGAGCAAACTTATCTTACTCTACTTTGTAGAGTCTCTTAAGATCGAAAATTAGGCTTTCCTTCGATCTATAATACCCAGTATTGAATCTTTCCTTTATGAGATTCACACTTATCAGTTGAGGGTCAATCAATAAACCATCTGAGATTTAAAATGTGCCATTCTTGCTGAAATTCCTATATATTTTATCCATCAATTTTTTGAAGAAAAGACTGTTCGGCCCATCAATCTCGTATTAAACTTTCTCTTTCCTGAATTTGATATCCCAAAAGCTAATTACTTCCATTTCAGGCTCATCTTTAAAGTAACAGTCAATATTTTTCCAGTAACTAGAGCTCATGTCAACTCCATGAATAGATACTAAACATTATTTTAATGTTTATTATTTAAAGCTTTTTAAATTATTGATTATCCTTCTTCTCATGCATTACAAATCTACATAAGATGGCAAGTGAATAGTTTCCAAAAGCTATTTGAATTAATCCTATTATCTGTCGAACCAACTCTTTAGAACTAAAAAGTCACGACTTTTAGAGGAGTTAAACCATTTAATGCTAAACGTTTAGCCTGTTAAGCAGCATCTTAGCTCGATTTTTAGAATATAGTCTAAGTTAGAGTGTTGATCTTTCACCTTTCTTTAGTACTCAGATGGTTTAAAATAAAAAGTTACTTCACACTCATACTCTCAATTATGCATTCTCTATCCATTTAACTGCGATTGAAGTAATTGTCTTGACCTATATGAAGCAGCTTTCTAAAGGGGTATAACTCATCCCTATCTAAAGTTTCCTTTTTCCCGTTGAAGAAAAAGTAATCATTTTATGCCACAAAATCTTCATAGCCTTTCAAAAAGAAGATGACTTTATCTCCAACTTACGGAATGTATTATACCAATGGATTATTTGAAGTCAAGTCTTTGAGATTAATTTGCTTAAGATTTTCTGCTCTTGGCTTCAGATCTTTGAGCCTAAATTGCTCGAGGTTGAAGCAGAAGAAACAAAAGTACTTTTTCTCTATGTCAGCACACTCAATCAGTGTGTATTGAGCGCAATCGTAACCATGGTAATACTCTCCACAATAAATGCAACTAACAGTTGCTCCTTCTCTCAAACATCATTAGCATCAAAACTTTGAAGGGCACTCTTTTTAAAGCTTCATTAGCGTTGATACTATACAAATTTCACTTTTAGATTCGTCAAAAAAGTCATTGACTTCTAAGCATTGCTAGTGGAAAAAGTGCTCTTCATTACTTTAAAGTTCAATAAAAGCTCCTTTCAAACCTGAAGAAATTACTTTACAAAATCCACATTAGTGCATACTTAGGCTTTCAGATCTCTCGTCGAATAAAAATCTTGAACTACTCTCATCGCTTAAATTTTCAGCTAAGGCTTATTAATTCTGCAAACATTAAACGCTTTTGCAAGATTTAACTGGAGATTTATTGTTGCCAGATAGCTTTTCGAATTTTTAACCGAATAGTTGTTGACTAAAGCTTGCCACGTTTTATGAGATATTCTTAAGTTCCTCTGTAAGCCCTTCTAAATGCATTATAAGATTTGCTGGTTAAGATAAGTCGCTATTATTATTTTGATAAGCTTGGATTCCTTCTCATAAATTATTCCTTGAATTTTGAATGTAAACTCGAGTTTAAAATCTTGCAGGAGATCATGAGAATTCGCTTGTTAAAAATAAGGAAATAAAACGTATAAGTTCCACTGCTACTCAAGTCCTCAAAATTATCGTCATCTAAAATTGCATCTAGGGAGCTTGACAATAAGTCATTGTAATCTGGTTCTTCCTACATGTCATTCAAAGCTTCTTATTTCAGTAACTTGAAAAATTCCCTTTCCTTCTTTCTGTTCATGTTCTTCTACTCCAGTCTTTTTTCATAGTCTTCAGTAGTCTCTTACTTTTTTGGAATATTGAAAGCATCGATGATAAAACTTTAATTGCAGAGTCGAGTTTCATCAACCCTTATTACAATAGGCTATTGATTTTACCTAGCCAAAATATGAGGTTGATCAGTGAGAAAGTATTACTCTGTTGGCTCTATCATAAAATTTTGGTGATCCTTAAGCCCAAAAACACTAAAGTTCCGTACTAACCTCCCACTGCAATCTAGTTTCCATCAGGACTGAATGAAACGCAAATTAAGCAGTTTTCTTAGATAGGCATATTACAGTAGAGAGCAGTTTCGATCTTCTTAACCAAAAATACTTCCTTTTCTACATCAGCAGAGCAAACTCTCCATTCATCCCTAGCAGCACAAAGATCTCGTCGATCTTTGGATGTGGCTCCATTTTATCTAGCACTATGTTATTTTCTTGCTTTCCATTTCGATATATCTCGCTGATTGTCCTCGGTTCTTGGTCAAAAGCAAAGTCAGTAAAGACGAAGAACTGCGTTCTAACTAGTAATAAATTATAATAAGACTTAAAGCTTACTTTGCTTTATTTTATCAGTAATCTGATTCCTATCCTTGAAATCCTTTTTTATAGGTACCACAAAGTATTTATTATTGCAAGAAAATCTGAACTCAGACATTTCACTCTGAAATGTATTGAAGTGCTTATCAACTCTAGTACAAATAAGTAGCAACATCTCCTTATTTTCCCTTTTCGTTTTCTCATTCAAGCTCAACCTAATTTCCTTAGGCTATTTGCAGCCTCTCAAGTCCGGGAAAATATTGTAAATTAAAAATATCCATTTAAGCTAAATTAAGTTTTAAATAATTTTTACAATTTAAGTTTATAGTAGTGATAACATTTATTTTATGAATTTCGCATTTGTCTACTGAAAATAATGGCAATTTTATTTAAATCATAAATTTTAATTTGTAAACATTTGTTCTTTTAAATCTATATATAATGTTTTTAAATTTATGTTTACATGACTAGCTTTTCATGGTATTGAGCAATCATTAGTAATTTCCTATTTAATTGCAGTATTTTCACATTTTTAACATTTAGTTGAACCATTATTGCCTAAATGTGAATTAAAACTGGAAGCAATTATTTCAAACAAGACTTAACTTTAAAGAATGAAAATAGAGATAAGCTAAACTTTATCTTTTAATTTAAGAGAGCATTTATTTACGATATAAAAGCTGATTTAAAATATTCAAGGCTCTTTAAACTATTCTCTTTGCATATCTTATTTAACATTTTTTACGAAAACAATTTAAATTGCTCAAATCTGCTTTAAGAATCAACTAATTTCCTTCAATAAGATTGAAAGCATGGGCTTCGCAACCAATACCTCGTTTTAAAAGTCTAAGTGCCAAATAAATACCTAAAGCAATTAAACCAAATAACATTACATATCCTGTATCAGCGCCAGCAATTAGATGTCTACAACTAAGATCGCATATTGTTAATTCATTCTAGATATTCCTCTGTTTTTCAAAAGCTTTGGTACACAAATCAATTCTCTTATTTAAAGTGCCTCCTCTCAAGTCAAACCAAATTTGAAGTTTGCTTGTTTACAAGATTACTAAAATTTGCTTCTTTTGAAGTTCAAAGAAAGCTTGGAATGATATTTGAGGGACATTTGATGAGCTTATGACCTTTAGGTTTTTCAGATCCCAAATATCAATTGTACTTTAAATTTTGGTACCTCAGAAAAAACTACCTAAGTTTGAAGAGCCAGTGATCACAGTCATAAATTTCCCATCAGGACTGAGCTCAATATCTTTGATGTCCTCTATCTAGTCGTAATAGATTGTTGCCTCTAACTTCAATAACTATCCATCAAAGATTCTAATCTTACGATCTCCGCCTCCAGTAATTATTTACTTTCCATCTTTTGTATAATGGATGAAATGAGTGCCTGAACTACTTTCCCATTCATCATCCTCATCTTCTTGATGAGTTAGTATTGTTCTAATCCTTTTATAGGGCTGCATAGATTCCAGAGCACCTCTATTAACTTCTCTCTCGAAATTATTTCTTTTCTTCAAGTTTGAGCAGCCTGCTTTAGACTGGAGTAGTAAATTATTTGACTGCTTAGTTGACGCTAAGATACTAGGCTGCCTTGGATTTGGATTTAAGAGGTGAGAAATCTTTTCAAGATAAGTGTTGATGGAGTTGATTGACTTCATTTCCTCTTCAGATATATTGTTAAACAGAAACTGCTCTTTATCAGGTGAGTTACACAACTCACCCTTCCAGTTGAGTCTCAAAGGCCATTTTATATTGAGCAAGTTTTTTATGTCTGCTGTTGAATTACTAGAGGCCTCCTTCACTTTCTAATACAAGTTGTTCTCAATAAAGCTCATAAGGTACAGTTTAAGCTTAGGATCAAACTACTTCTCACCTTCTTCCATTTGACTATTACTCTACATTAAGGTTGCTACGCTTCAAATCCTATATATTTGCTCCTCTCTATCTTCAATTTTATTTTTACTATTAAGAATTGGAAAGCAGTAAGTAACTTCAAAAGGAAAATAAAAATTATTAATTTAATGGATCTTAAAAACTACAACCGAATTCATTTATGCATGATAAGATATTTATTGCTTTTAATTTAGGGTTAATTGTTCCAAAAGAGAGTCTTGGTATGAGCCTTCTCCCCTTAACTGAGTATAAATACGAATGCGGCTCTGAAACTGCCAGCTCATGGATGCCTTGATAAACAAGTAAATACTCTCTAGCTCAAATAGAGTATACTCCTAAGTCTAGGCTAAGGGAGGTTTGAGTTAAAGCTTTGTGGGAACTAGTGGCGGGCTAAATAACTCCTTTACCAAAATACAAACCTAGAGAAAGGAATCCATACAGAGACAGTAAAATTATCTAGATGCTTCTTCTGATATACCCTTCTCAAATATCATACTTCCTATGATCAAGCAGGCCTAAAACAAAAATGCTGCAGCAGGCAAACTCTTAGTCAAGAATCGCTATAATAATCAAACGCTTAACATGACTTTTGTATTTTATTATTCGAAAATCCAAAGAGTAATCTAGATTGAAGACTAATTATAATTATAGAGATAACATACGCAACAGCTAACAATAGTATCGAAAATAGTCCAAGATAAGAACCGTCTTTTGAAAATGCTAATCTAAATTGGTCACCACAGGGTAAAGGTAAAGACCAGAAGTTTACAAGAGTAAGATCAAAGTTTTAAAATGTATTAGGGTTTCCTGAATATATATTAAAATCTTACTTCTGAATATAAATTGTTTCTGTGAATTTTACTTATATACATGTATCAAAATAATACTCTGACCAAAGCGACCTTACAAAGAGAGCAGACTCTTAAAAAGTTACAAGATTTAAAGTTAAAAGAGCAACGCAGGTATGAAGAGCAGATTTCTTTGCAGTTTAGACTTAGACTTGCAGACTTTTATCTCAGAAAGCATAACAGTAACTCTTTTATTATCTCATAATAAAGTGGTTCAAAATATCCTTATTTAAAAATGAAATGAAAACTCACAAGCTTTGCTTAAGTTGAAGCCTTCTCAATTTATTTCTTTTGCCTCGCCTCGTTCATTTTAGAAACTCTTTCTTTCTTGGTCACTTCCTCCTCTGTCAAGTCTTTTCTTGCAATCTTGGATAGAAAGCCTGTTCTTTTCAAACTGGATCCATAACTTCTCAAATTCCTGTTGATACGCTTCGATGAGTTAAGGATTTTGAATGACTATAAGATTCTCTTGATTCTGGGTAACAGCTTGGGAAGTCCAATTAAAAGATCCAGTCACGAGGACTAATTTATCTATGATAGCAAATTTGTTGTGCATGTGCACTCGTTGATTATCGTCCATAGTTACTGGGATACCTCTAACTCCAAGTTCGTAGACATCTGCTCCCATAAACTTAGAGCATTCATCATCAGTTATCACTCTGATACTCACTCCTCTATTCAAGTTTTAAAATCATACAGAGAAAGAAGGGAAATTTCAAATTTATGAAAAAGTGAATAACTTACTTTTCATAAGCATGGAGAATTGCATCTCTCAACCTATCATTTGTAAAAGCGAAAACACAAACATCAAGTGAACTTTTCGCTTTTCTCAAAACTGAGGCTAACTTCTTCTCATTTTCTTTATTAGGGAAGAACATTGTCTGCAATATGCAAGGCCTCAAAGTGTACACAGATTCAATAAGACTCTAGAATATCTCAAAGCAAACAGATGCTGGAGTTTCATTTTCTATGCACAGCTCTTTCAGCCTAAAACTTTAAACTCATTAAAACTTACTTTTTAAGCATCTTCTATGTTGATGTCTCTGGATAAATCAAATTATTCTCGACCAAGAAATTTGCAAGCACATGTGAGTCACATTTATGTTTGATTGTAAACTATTTGATAATCTCTGAGAGGCTTTAGAATATTTTCTTCCAATTTGAGCTTTCGATATCTTGGTAGAAATATCTTTAGTCCTCTAAAATTTGCTATGATTCCTCTTCTTATTTAAGTTCTTCTTTGATCTACTTTTAAGTCTTCTTTTCCTCCTTTGGTTAATCTTTTGGCTTTGAGGCTTTAGTTTGAGCTTTCTCTTCTCTTTTTTTGGAGGATTTTTCTTTTGCAGATTCTGCTGTTGATTTATCTGCTGCCTCGTGCGTTCTCTTCTTAGCTCTAGATGATGCTGGCTTTTCAGAATTGACCTTTTTACTTTTGCCAAAAGCAACCTAGGTGGTGAGTCTATTAAGTTTTTTAGCAGACTGCTTTGCCACTTTCTTCTCAGTGCAGCTATCTATCATCTAGGGAGAAGCTCTCATCCTCTTCTTCCTCACTGCTGTACTAGTCATCACTATCAGTATACTCAGAATCACTCATTTTAACGAATTTAATTAGTTTAATATTTTAGCGCTTTAAATTAATTTCAAACTTTAGTCTTCTTTAATATTTCATCATCATAGCCATGCTTAGCAACAGCCAAACTCTTCTTCAAGGAGTTGTACTACTTAATGTGCTCCTCCTTTTCAAGCTTGTGCTTTAAGTACCTCTCCTCCTTCTCTCTTAGCTTATCAAGAAGTCTCTGATTTTCTCTCTCTACTGTATCCTGCATCCTCGACTTGCCAAGCATCTTCTGCTATCTCTCAAACTCTTCCCGTGCCTTCTTCTCTTTGATATGATCTTCTCTCTGCCTTATAACACTTCCAACTTTGTCATTCATGCTTTCCAATCTCTCCTACACATCTCTAATCTTCTTTTGCTTCAGTTCAACTGCAGACTAGATCTGCCTATCTCTATCGTATTTCTTTATTAAGTCTTGCTCTTATTTCTATCTCATCTTCTCTTTTTTCTCTTCTTCTAGCCTCCTAAGCCTAAACTCAGCCTCATCCATAGAACTCAGAATCCTCTGCTTTTTCTGTAAATCTCTCTCTTATTTGTCCCTCAGTTGCTTCTCTAAGTCTGCTTACTTGGCTCTTGACTTGTCTCTCTCCTCTTACAATTTACGCTCTCTCTCCTCCTCAAATGCCCTTTTCTTCAGATCTGCATTTTGAAGTTTCTCATCAAGTTCATTTAACTTCATGTTCTAAAGTTACTCTTTCCTCTTCTACTTTTCTTTAATCCTTTCAAAATAATAATTCATCATTCTGCATTTGTCTTTCCCGTAACTGCTCCTACAAGTCTCTCTTCTTTTTCTCAACTTGCTCCTTGATTTTCTGTTCTCTCTCAGCTATTTATCTATTCTTTTCTGCCATGAGCTCATCTAGTCTTCTTTAGTTCTAATCCTTCTATTCAAATGCTTCTCTGATCTTCCTCTTCTTGTCATCTTCTCTGGCCTTCTTATCTATTAAGAAGTTCGAGCTCTCCATATTTCCAAGTCTCTCCTCCACTTGAGCAATTTTCTCCAAAACCTTATTAGCCTCTTGCTCTCTTTATTACCTCACCTTTTGCAAGTTCCTATCATGCAACTGCTTCTTTAAGAACAGCTCTTATTCCTTCTGCTGTCTTACCATTTCTATTTTGTATTTCTCTGCATTCTTTCCTCTCTATTCCTTTTCCTTGATCTTTTATTCTAAGCCTTTCAGATCCTCTTCGAATTTACTCTTCTACTACATCATCAATTGCTCTTGCTCTTGCCTCTTTTGTTACTTTGCAAATTCTTTGTCTCTCATTTACTAACTCTTTTGCTCCTTTAATTTTTATAGTCGCTGTTCACCTTCTTCCAACTGCTGCTTAACCTTCATCGTTCTTTGCTGGATAGTTTGCTCTTTTGTTTCTTGAGCTCTCTTCAACTCATCCTCCTTCATCTAGGCTTGTCTTATCTTTTCCAGTCTCTTTTCTTCTCTTTCCAGTTCAAACTATTTCAGTCTGTCCTCGGCCTATTTGACTTTGCCCTCGACTGACTCTTTATTTTACATGAGTAACCCCTACGCTTTCATCTACTTCTCTCTTATCTTTTATTCGTGGAGTTCTCTCTGCTCTTACGCTTTTCTCTCCAACTCTCTCTTTTTAGAGTCTTACTGCTCTTTCAACTTCCTCTCCCTCTCTTCCATTTCTCTCTTCTTCTGCTCAGCCATTTGCTCCTGCATGATTTGATAGTCTTGCTTCTGCTTCTGCGCTTCTTGCTGCTTTCTCTAGAATTCCAGCTCCTTCATTCTCTGCTTCTCTCTGATTGAGGAGTCTTCCTGCGACTTCGCTAGACTCTAGTCTTCAAGGGCTATTTTCTTGGTGTTAGTGATGTCACTCTACTTTTGTTTAGCAAGGTCTCTCTGCATCTTCAGCAAGTCTTCCTTTAGGTTTTTAAATATCCTCCACATTATTGCTTACTTTGGATTGCTTCTCCTTAAGTTTCAATTCCCAAGTCTCCTTCCTCTTCTTCAGGTGCTCCTCTCTTCGTTTCTCGTCTTCCGATAGCTTGGCTAGTCTGGCCTCCTGCTCTTGAATCTTCTTCATCTCTACCTGGTACTTGCGAAAGAGGCCATCCAGGTTCTTCTGCTCCTTCCCTTTAATTTCTTCAGCCTAATCAATCAAAGCAAACTTTTCTTACAACTGCAACGCTCATTTTCAATTTAATTTCATTTCTACACTCAAACAATTACAAATGAGAAATAGTTGGAGGATCGAAACTCCCTCCCAACACACATATACGCCTACAAGGTTAAGTAAATTATGTCATCCATACTTTCTGGCTGCTTAGTTCATTTTTATTTTTTGATTTCTATAATTGTTAATACAACAAAAAAGATATACATTGGTTAATAAATATTTTATTCCTTTAAATTTTGATAGCCATTAACTAAATAATTAAATGCTTATTATGAATTTCTCACCAATCTTAATAAAGTTTTAATTAATTTTTTTAGCAATTTTCATTTTAAATACTAATTAGCTCGTTTTATCAAATTATAATAAAATTTTCAGAGTTTAAATTTAAAATTTCTAATCTTACTATTCTTCTTTAAATAATATATCAATTTATAAAGTAAGCATTTTTAAAATTTAATACTTTTATTTTTATATAAATAAAAGAACAAGATAATTATATTTTTTAAAAGTATTTATAATTATCTCAAGAGTGATTTAGTTTACATTTCGAAGGAGCGGATTACAAAGTTAAATGAGACTTAGCTTCTGCATCTTCTGGAGTAAAAGAGAATACAAATAATGCAGATCAGATTCGCAATCAGATTGCAGAGAGCCTTCAGAGACTAGCAGCAAAGAAGAAGAGAATTATTTTTAATTAGAGAATACGAGAGACAAATGCAGCTGCAGAGAGAACTGGAGATCCTCCAGCTCAAGAATGAAAGCGCCTCCAAGATTTAATAGTCTTGGAAGAATAAGCAACTCAGGAAACAGCAGAAGGTTAAAGGCAAAAGACACAGAAGTGCCACTAAGATTCATTTTAATTTATTTGATATTTATATTTAGTTTTTATTTTAATTCAGAGGTATATTAGAGACAAGCAAGAAAGACAAAAAGAGATACAGAGGCAGATTATGGAGAAAGAAATGCAAGAACTTGCAAAGAAGAAGCAGATGGAAGATGCTCAAATCAAGATCAGATACCACTGGCTCAAGTTTAAGAAGAGAAATTCAAAGAAGAAACCTGCAAATACTAAGAAGAAGGGAAATCAAGCCATGTACGCTCGCAGAAGCAGTAAGTAAGCTAAGTTCGAGCCTAAGTTTAATGCAAACCCTAAAGTTATACCCCCTCCAGTTAAACCTAAATAGTGAATTCTCTATTTAGTAAAAATATTTATAAAAAATCATTGAAATCTGAACCATAATTTCAATTTGACTTTGGCTTGTTAACTTAATAAATCTAAATATATTTTCTTTGCAATGGATAACGACAACGATCTGCTTTTATTTACAAATAGGTCTAATAAAAATGGTAAGCTGCTTAAGATTTTTAATATTTTTAGAAGCTGGATTATTATCCGTTATATTTATATAATTCTAGAATAATAAAAGTTAGTATTTTAAATAGCTCGTGGTCATCCTAAATTCGAATCAGTTTCTGAAATAAACATGCTCCAAAACAGAAGGATGGGAGACATGCATAGTCAGGTTAAACTAGTAAATTGCTTGCGCTTTAATTTTTCAGGAAATAATAAAAGACGGAAGAGATTTTCTTAAAGCAAGTCGTGGAGGAGCCAACCAAAATACTTCTTTCGCTAACAATTCAAAAATTTATATATCTCATTCTATGGTGTCTGCAGATTCAAAGATAAGATCAGAAAGTGATAATGCTACCTATAAAGGTGTCACTAAGGCTAAGGCGCAGAAAACTCTAATGAAGATGATGACCATGAAGAAGGAGAACCTTATAACTAGCTATTTATATTAGCGATGAAATGGATGACCTCAAGAAAAACTCAATAGGAAAGAGAAGATAATCCTTCACTCAAAATCAAAGTGAAACATAGAAGAAAAAATGAAAGGAAAAAGATCATAAGAAAAGCCAGTGAAGAGGACTTTGAATATGTCGAAGAAGAGAAGCAGGATATTGAAAAAATGGCCTCTGGCATCATTAGACTAAATGATCCTCGTATGTCGAGATGGGATATGTTCATAATTATTCTCGCCTTTTACAACTGCTTCTCGATACCTTTTCAAACAGCTTTTGAACCTCCAATCATGGATAGCAACTACTTTCTGGCTTTCAATACAGTAATCGACTTCTGCTTCTTCTGTGATATAGTACTAACTTTCAGAACTACTTACTATGATCCCATATCTGGAGATGAAGTGTTTGACAAGAATCTTATCATTAAAAAGTATTTATTTGGAAGGTTTACAATCGACTTCTTGTCAACTGTTCCATTCGATAATATAGCTAAAGTAAGACTGAATAGATTTATGCTTTTATTAGATATTCACTGATCAGCAAACAACTGCATTAGCTATTTTCAGTATGCTAAAACTAATCAGAGTTACAAGACTGGGCAGAATAATTGCAAAGTTAAACTTGAAAGAAGATCTTAAGTTGGTAACATAATTTTGGTGTTTAATCTTATAGTATCTGAAACTGTTCCAAATGGTATTCTTTATCATCCTATACCTTCATTTATTTTAAATTGCTTGGGATGCGTATGGTTTCTGATAGTGGACTAGGACAAGATGTGGATACCTCCTCTTGACTAAAATTACTCTGATCAATACTTCTATGACGATTCTATCTTCAGATAGTATTGGATATGCATTTATTAAGCAGTTTTAATGCTCACAGGAAATGATATAACACCTCATGGTGATTTACAGATCACCTTTGTGGCTTTATCAATTGCTCTTGGAGCAATAGTAAATGCAAATATTTTTGGAAGCATGGCTATCATCCTAACCTTTAAATAGAATTTAGAAAATAGTGTTGAACAGATCATTAAAATTGGTAAATAATTTCATTATGGATTCCCTTTTCTTGTTTAATAATTTTATTTGAGTAAATAACTCTTTCAAAAGAGTTCTTGCAATTGTGCTTTTTTGCAAGATCAGAAATAAAAGACGGTTAATCTTGTATAAGTTTAAATTTTAACAATTTTTAAAGCGTTAGGTAATGATATTTCATCAACCAAATTACCAATGACTAATTTGTTAGTGTTCCCAATTAATTTCTAATTATCAAATAATTATGGTAATTAATATTTCATTATATATTTGTAATTAGTCATCCTAACCTCTCTCAACAGGAAAACAAATGAGTTCTAGAATTAAATTGATATAGCCAATACAGCAATGAAGAACATGAAACTAGCAGAAGATATTCAAAGAAAGATCATCAGTTACCTTCAATACACTTAGACTACTCTTGCTCATTAAGAAGAGCTAGATAAGTTCTTTGAGATGCTCTCCCCAAGTCTTAAGAATGCGGTTACTAGGTACATATTTCAGATTGTCATTCTTCAAAATGATATCTTCAGCTAAAAAGAAAGTCTGGTTACTTTCATAGTTCACAAGATCAATCTCTAGATGCAGCTTCCAGAGCAAATTGTAATACAGTAAGGAGAGAGAGGAGACTTATTTTACTTTCTTGCCAAGGGAGAATGTGAAGTCTTCGTTAAGGATGAAAAGAGCAGAGACTAATTTGTAAAGACTATAATTCCTGGAAGTTACTTTGGAGAGATAGCTCTTATCACTTCCTAGAGAAGATCCGCAACTGTTGTGACCAAAAACTACACCACTCTAGGTTTCATTTCTCATCAATCGTTCAGTGAAATGTGCTACATGTTTCCAGATGTATTTTTGAAAATCAAGAACAATATGCAACTTTATTAGGACCGCTACAAGGTCTGGCAAAAGGCCCAACTGAGAAAGATAGATTTCATGTCTGATCTCTCCTTTGAAACTTTGGAAGAACTATCATACATGTTCAAGTAGGAATATTTCTAGGGTGGGCAAACTATTCTGAAACTTGGGGCTGATTGCGACAGATTTTTTATTCTGGTGACTGGAGAAGTAGATATAAACGTGAGTATTAGGTCCACCGAGATAGTTCTAGATAAGGTAAATAATTTTTAATAAACGTGACTGGCTCCATATTCTGCGTGAAGACTACTCTCACCAAGCAAAAGAGTCTGTACAACTTAAGAGCAGTGTCTGATGTGCAAGTGCTCTCCATCTCTTTCGAGAATTTAGAACTGCTGAGATAAAACATCATAGACTTGGATGAGTAGCTACAGTTCATCCAAGATCAAATAGAAAAGGAAGGGATGCCTCTCATAGACTATCAGAAAGAGTATAAGTATGGATAAAGACCTGATCCATAGACTATCTTGATCACTGCTGTCAAAAGGCTTTTGAATCTGTTCTCTTACCACAGAAAGAAAGACTCAAAGCTCTCGGGGCTTATGAACTTACTGGTTATGAAAAAGCTAGAAGAGGAGAAGAAAAGAGACAAGCAAAGAGATGCTCTTCTTGAGAGCATTCAACCAGTGCTTAATCAGAAAGTGTCCAAGCTTGTAACTGATAAGATTGATATCCATAAAAATTAAGTTTAAAATAAAAATATTTGATTTTTAGTTTAATAAGTTTATATGTTTTAATATTTTATTATAAAATGATGATAAATGAGAGGATATAATTTAATGGTAGATTGACAAGATGAGCAAGGCTCTTGAGCAGTAGCAGCAAAAGATTAATAAAATAGCTGAGTGCTTTATGCTACTTAAACCCTAGGCAGAGAAGGCAGTTTAAGAAAAACTGCTTAAAGATCAGGCCTAGATTAAAGTGGTAATAAGCAAGGACCTCCTAGTGAATCAATTAGAAAGCGATAATGTGGCATGGACTAATTCCATTTTTGAAAGCCAAAGGTCTGCCACTCCCTAGCAGTTGCAAAACGATAAGGCAGTCTACAATCTTGACATTACCAACTACGAATCTATAAATAAATTGATCTAAGAGCAGGAACTCAGTAGCTAGCCACTCTCGTTCTAGTTCCATGAGGATCAGCAAAAACTCTATTCTCTCTGATGATGAATAAGAAGAACAAGAAGAGTGAAGTCCTTTATTTAATAATATCATGAGTAATATGCGCATTGGAATCATATCTAGAGGCTAAATAAAACTAATTTACATAAATTAGATAAGTGATTAAATACATGGAAACAACCAAGATTTAGGAGCAGACGATAAAAATACCCAACACCTCTGCTCCAGATTCCATCAGCAAATACCAAAATTATTCTTTATTATAGGACGAATATGAATGGATTAGAGAGATTGGTAAAAAGAGATGTATAATTGATCTGATGGTTTAATTAATAAAAACATCTCTAAAAAAATAACTGCCTTAATTTTTAATTGTGTACTTTTGAGCCTAACTCTATCAGCTTTGAATTTCACTTTTTTGAAGCATCTCTAATTTATTTTCAAACTTTTCCTATTTTCAAACTATTCTTCCGCTAATTAATTTTCCTCATCTTCCATTTCTTCATCTTCATTTTAAATATCTCTTCATATAATTTTACTGTTACTACTATTACTACTGCTATTGCTATTACTATTAGAAATATTGGTCAGGAAAAAAATTAAAAAAAAAGTTTTACCTGTGGTTTTCGAACCTTGGAGTAAAAATTGAGTCATCTAGGCGTTAACCATCTGAACATTAGTTCTTCAATCAACGTCTACTAGTAAATTAATCTGAAATATCTTTTACCTTCGATTCTGCATTCGTATTCATCCCATATTATGACTTAACGAAGGTGAATAAATTAATTTTGTGATAGATGTCGACAAAGCAACCAAAAATTTTGGAATTAAAGACCTGTACTACAAAATGGTAGAAAAATTTGAAGAATAACAACTACTGCCAGGCATCTTGAAAATGAACGCAGCTGTCAATCAGGGAAACTATATTTAATTTAACATGGCGGACCTGTTATTTATGGCGAACACCTTAAAAATGGGTGCGGGATACTTAGGAATAAGTAGGCTGTACCACTCCTGTATTTAAATTGAAGCTGCATCCCAATAACAAGATACGCCCAAAATGCTCACCTTTTATTATTGCTATTTAAGATTTTATATTATGGTTTACTCAATTTAAAAATTAGAAATTAATTCTAAAATTACTTCAAATCTACTTATTCATATTATTGCATCTGAAATTTTATGTGTTGAGAAATAATTTTTAATTAGCATCAACTTGAATTTGAAAGTTTATGAGAATTTACGATTAACTTTTTTATATGTTTATAATTAGCGGTGGAGTCGGCAATAGAATACTAAATTGAGAGCGTGGCAATTATTTCCTAATTCTTTTGTAAATTCTTTGGTATAATTGTTCTAATTGAACTAATTATTATGCTAGATTTGTTATAGCTAATTTGTTGATGTGTATAGAGTAAACTTTTTTAAATGAGAGGAAAGAGGTGGCTGTTGCCAATGACTATAAAATTTAACTTCACTCGCTCTCTGGGGAACTACTCTGCCTCCTCTCAAATTAAGACAGTAAGCCACCATCATACTTTCAATTTTTACTGAACTATATATTTAACCTAAGCAACGGTATTACTAAGATACAATTAATTGATATTTAATTTTATGACTAAATATAAAATAAATTAACCTTTAGAGAAAACATAAATGATGATTATGAGGCAATATTGATTTTGGTGTTATAGTTGAAGACCGGTTTTCTGTGCGGAATGACCAATTGGAGAGGAACTAGTAATGGGCAAGTAAAATATAAGGAGAGTAAGGGGCCTAATAGAAGCCTATCATCCCTCCCCTAGAAGATATAGCCTAAATTGATAAACTCTCCTTCGCCCCCTCCTCACTTAATTAACAGCAGCAGTTAATTCCTAAGCCCAAGGAGGAAAAGAAGGAAGAGTCGATTAGGCTACCTTTGAAGTTGATAGAAGAGCTTAACATGCAAGAAGAGTTAAAGCATCAAAATAACAGGTACCAGTCTTAAAACCAAGCATTACTCAGATAAATCACACGCAAGGAATAAAAGGAAACTACTACCAACTAACTTCAGATACCCCCTATCAGGCACCACATAGAAAGCGCTAATGTTATTCCTATCAACCTAAGCTAAACATCTCAGCTAGAAGAAGTAAAGAAGCAAAGTTTATCGCAAAGCTAAAAGGACAACAAGGAGAGCAGTAGATAGAACCAGTCCTCACAACTTTGTTGTATTTATTTCTTAATAAGCAAGATAACAACACACTCTCTGCAGCCAACCAGAATAGGAGAGCTAGTAAAAGTAACCTTGCATATTTCCAAAGGAATCACTCCAACATCATTGCTCCTTAAGTGCAGTAGTTCATAGCTGAGAAGTATCAGAGCTCGTAAAGATCTTCATTCCACAACCCATTCAATTAAAATAACAATGCTAACCAGCAAAACTTTTAAACTTAAAAGCTGATATACGTGAGCAATCCGCCCTCAAATGTGCCAAGCCATCACTTACTGCAAATTAAAGAGGAGGCCTAAGAGAATGAGAGCAGTAAGAAGGTTGAATCTTTAAACGTATATCCTCCCCAGAGAGACTTTAGCACTCAGCAATAGAAGATACCCTAAGATCATACTTCTAATAGCTACAAACAAAATGAAACTTAAAACTAGGAGTATTTAATCGAATTCTTTATTTTTATATTTTGAGAACAATAAGGAGCCGATACTCGTACAAGACTCAAAAGATTCAAAACTAGCAAATTTCAATAACAACTAAGCACTCATATCAAATCGAAAGCAGTCCAATTTAAATAGTTAGAGGAGTAATTAAAGTTTAAAACATAAAAAGATAGATAAAAATAAACCACTTAGTAGAAGCTTCGAAGATAATGACTCACTAACTCTTAATCTTAAGGAGGGAACTCTTTCTAAGGACTCTATATGTAACTGTTCATCAATCATATCAAGCAATATCTTTAAATTAATAATAAAATTAAATAACCATTTAGTAGAATTTTTATGAAATTTGAGAACTAATTATTTTTGCGAAATCTAAAGTCCGATTGCTCGGGTCATCTTGTATTTGTTTAACACACACAATTATCACAACATTACCTTTCACCCTCTCATCATCTTTTTATATATCTCTGCTCCCATCTCCTGCTTGAGATCCTCTGTGGATGTCAGCATCTGGCCTGCTTCTTGAGCAGAGGCCACCGCCTCTATTAGGACCTTGTTCTTCTTTCGTTTGTAAATCAGCTGCATCAATTTCTCCAAGTCGCTCATTGCCTTGCTAGACAAGTTACACATGCTGCTTAAGATCTGAGTCTTGGGCAGCTGCGAGATGGGAAAGTAAACCGAGGTGAGTGCATCCATCGTTCGGGAGCTGCGGCCCCTCATCTGATGGTACGCAGCCTCTGACTCTATCGAGCAGGCTATGATGACCAAAGCGTCTCTCCTGAATCGGCAGTTATAGCCATAGCACTCCATCCTCGTGAGTATCAGAACCCCTGAGTCCCATGTCTAGATCAGCTCGAGGTTCTCCTCCGAGACACCCACTGCCACTTTGGTCTCGCCGTCTTGCCCCACCAGCTTCTTGATCTTGTCGACCTCGGCTTCGTCTGCAAAAATGATCAGTGGCTGCAGGTTTGCTCTCTCATCTAGCAACTTACAAATCTTTTCCATCCTCTCTCTCGCGTTCTTGCAGACCACCACTTCTCCTCCCTAGTCTTGTTAGAGTCCATGGATGAGCTCATATTAGCTGGCGAAGCTTAACCGGAGAGGCCTAACCAAGGCTTGCGCGAGCACTCTACCCACCCCAGCGTCATACGTGGCGCTCAGCAAGTATGTCTTTAGATCTGCGAAATCCCAGAGGCCATAGAGCTTGCCGTCATAGTGATGCCAAGGCCGAGCCTTGACGATGGCATCGAACTCATCCACGATCAGGATCTCGTGCTCAGCTCTTGCCTCGAAGTAAGAGGCAACAGTGTAGATCTGAAAGTTGATGCCTAAGTGTAGCAAGCACCGGCGCATCTAGGATCTGAGAACCTCGTCAAGTACCACGCAGGCGACTCGCGAACCTTTCTCAATCCAGTATGAGGCTAGAAGTCCTATAACCCATGTCTTCCCGGATGCCGTGGGCATCTGCAATTAGATAGCCTACTCCCCCTAGCTGAGTACAGCCGCCGCCACGGTCGTCTGATAGAGAGAGTGGCTGTAAGCGCTGCACGATTCCTCCATTCTCCTCGAGAGTCTGAGCATGTGCTCGACCGAGACAAGGCTCTCTGGCTTGAGCATATCTGTTACGCCACTGTAGATGCCTTTGAACACCTCCTCCTTAATCTCCTCGTCTACTCGCTAGAGGTCTCCGCTCGTAATCTTCTCCACCTCCCGCTGCCATGAGGACTCTTCACCTCTGACAAGCTCCAAGATGTCATTTTTGCTTAAGTTCTAAGCTGCCATCACGAAGTCAACTAATCTTTCTAACTATAGCCTGACTTATGGCCGAGCAGCAAGAATCTCTAGGATGCAAACCCTCTGGGAGAAGAGGCGCACCAGTTCTGTGATTCTCTCTTTTGGGTCCTGAGAAATCTAGACTTTGCTTAGAATGTTGATAATCCCCTCTCGCAGGTGAGGAGTCAAACCGATAAGCATCTCGAGCTCGCCTGGGTAAAGGAAATTGCTGAGCTAATAAAGGATGCTATCAACCTCGGCCTTCGTGAACCCATAATCAGCGAGGAAAGCATCTAAGTTTTCTAGCAAACAGTCACTCTTCACATGGGGCCTGAGTTTCTCAGGGGCCAGTGCGAGAATGAGATCTAAGTGGCCAATAGAGAGAGCCTTTTCCATATCTGCATGATGTCTTGTCAGTGAGTCAAGCATTTTGATAAGCTCGACCTAGTCTTCTATCTGCAAATCTAAGCAAGTGATAGTGGTTGCTAAGGCTGGCGCCAGTGTAACTGAGAGAGTGGCCCCCTCCTTGCTTAGAGAGTGGAGCTGCTTGCTCGCATTGCAATGGGCCTATATAACTTAGTTGGGTTTCATGCATGAGAATCTCATGGAGAGTTGCTGTGTCTCATGCCTACTGAATTACTCGCAGAGTTCCTGAAGCTGGCTATCGCTAAATAGCTTGCAGCATTCGGCGAAAGTCGAGGAGCAAAGTGGGAGAGCATCTTCCAAGATGCTGGTGAGTGAGGCTTGCAATTCTGGAGATAGCTGCTGGTATTGGTCAAGGATGTAGTTTGCCACTACTTTTCTGGAGCCGTGATCTTGATTCTCAGACCGAGAGCTTGATCTCTCTTTGAAGTCCCTCACAGTGGCTTTAGTGCAAGTGGACATAGCAGAGCAGTTTGCTGTTGAAGAGCCGCTCGTGGAAGCCGCAAGGCTGCCTATAGCGCTTGATTCCTTTCTTTTCTTACGAGATATGTTCTGCCTCTGCACTCTGATCTCCTCAACAATATCCTCCAGCGAGAATTGATTAAGAGGAAATGTCTAGAGCTGCCATGAGTGAGAGATCTCCTTGAAGGTTTTCTTGAAACCTTGAGTCACGTCTCGAAGGGCATCCTTAGATTATGCATCCAAGCTCTTGAGAGCATCGCGGTTTTGTTGTTTGCCTGATTTGTTAAGCGCGTTCCTATTCACTTTGCTTTTGGACTCTCCCGTATCTCTTTTTAAATTGTGCTTTCTATCTCTCTTCTTTTTATCCTGACACTTAAGCACATCCTTATCATTCCATTCAACTTGAGATGAGTGTGGAGAGTAGCCTGAGTCACTGGAATGGCATCTTTCTACCTAATAGGAATCGCTCATACTGTCTTCGATCTATTGTTTAATGTTAAGTTAAGTTGATATAGATAAGAAGAATGAAATTTTACTAAATGAAGATGGGTTCGGTTTAGGCGGCTCATTAGAGCTATGTTTAAATTTGAATTTAAGTTGTGATCTTTTTTAAAATCGTGTGATTAAAGAAATCACAAACTGTGATTTTTTCTTGTGATTTTTAATGATTTATAGAGGGATTTGTGATTTTCTAATCACAGATTGCTAAAATTAAATCACAGACAACTCACAAATAATCACAAATTGTTTAATCACCTCAATTATTAAATTTCTTAATCACAAAGCAATTCAAATTCAAACTAAGGAAGTCAAACTTGAATCAATCACTTAACTATAAGAGAAGAGGTGGTTGGCAATCAGCTTTTCAATCGCAAACCACTATTTAATAAATAATGATGAACAACTCAAAGAGACACCATGAACAATACATGTAAGAGAACTCGGAACTGGAGGACAGTCTTCTCAAGGTCGGCGCCCATGAGCTAGGCGGCAGGTTCCGCTCCAAGCAAGACATCTACATATACCTGACCGAGATATGTAAGATTCTTCGTCCCATCCTATTGTTTAGTAAGCTACTACCTGCCTCCAATCGAGAATGTCAATCGTGACTATCTTAAGCAGATCCTGAGAGGTGACAAGAAGCTGCTCCGGCTTGACCAAGTGAAGATGGTGCATGTTCCAAAGTACGATGAGCTCTCTGTCAAAGGCATCTACGCTCAAATCAGTGAGGACTCCGAGGTGATGGCACACCTTCCCGACTACAACGAGACTGCCAAGCCCGTGGACCGGCACTACTTCTTCAACGTGGTGAACACCTTGCAGCCAGACTATCTGGCTCATGTGATCAAGACCTCTCAGGAGGCCAGGCATGGAGCAGGGAAACAGTCGGATAAGCCTAACTACATCTTGATCTCGGACGAGTGGTACTCGCAGCTGACCCAGCACCCCTTCGTCTCAAGTAAAATATTTGCTCTCAAGCTAAGTTTGCACTAGAGAAGTCTGGCCGGACTCTTCAGCTGCTAAAGGCAGGCACAAAGATGTACAGAGCGAGAAAGCAGAAGACCACATAGCAGCAGGTCGTATCGCTTAAGCGATTCAAGGGGCACGACCAGCCGATGGCTCAGGAAAACTAGCTCTAAAACCCTTTCTTCATGGATAGAGAAGTGGCTGGACTCAGCTGAGCTGTCGATGTTACCCAACTCACTGGAACAAAGCAGATTTTTAACATTTGACTCTAATTACTTAACTCATTTAAGGTTCAATCTAACTTCACACCATATCTCATCATCTTCTTCAAACATAATTGCCTCACCACACCATCTTTCACGCTGTCAAATGCCTCCTTGATCTGGTCTCTTGTGTTTCTCCGCTCTCCTCGCGAGAAGTCTTGTAGTTTGATCCTCTTGAAGTTCTGCTTAACCATCGAGAAGTAGTTCTCTATGGGGTTTATCTCTGGCGAGTAGGGAGGCGTGAAGATTAATTAGATGCAAAGCTTCTCGCACAGAGTCTCAGCCCTTCTGCTCCTGTGGACTCTGAGGTTGTCCAGGACGATGGCCAGTCTGTTTCCGTGATGTGCATCAGAGAGTCCTAGCAGGTAGTCGCAAAATTTATTTGTGTCCACTGAGCGATCATAGGTGTAGTACATTGCTCTCCCTGTAGCAGCTGAGATAGAAGCGAGCACAACGACACTCTTTCCTTGCTTGATCTGATCCGGGATTACGATTTTGCTTCAAAGTTTTCTGTACTCTGCCCTCAGGTTCGCCTGGAAGGTGAACATGACCTCGTCAAGGAAAAGCACCGTGCGCTGCGACTCGACTGATTGGCAGATAAAGGACACCATCCGTGCAGTCAGCTCTGGGATCTTGTGCTGAAGGTAATTGGGCAGCTACTTCTTCAATACGAACGACTTTCGCTTGATCCCATGCTTGCGAAAAATGTTTTGAAGGAGGCTCAGGTATCTCCTCTGTATAAGAACGTAGCGAAAAGCCAAGGTCAGGCCGCTCGAAGCCTGCAAGTTCTCTAAGCAGACGATGAAATGCTTTATCTCCTCTGTCAGCAGGGATCCTCTAGCGTGAGGCATTGCCTCAGCCTTTCCATTCAAGTGAGGAATGAAAATCTTGCACACCTAATAATTGCTCAGACTTGCCATCAGAGAGATTCAAGAGTAGCTGAAGAAATAATCCTGAGTGTCGTTGGAATCCACTGGCTCTTGACGTCGGAGCTGTCTCACAAATTTTGCCACAGATGCCACTTGCAATGGAGTGATCTGCTTCTTCACAGGTAGACTTCTCTACATCTGGTTATATAATTATACCATACAGCTATTGCACATTAACTCTATTCTCACAGAGCAAAGATTTCTAGCTATACAAAGTAGCAGCTACAGCTCTCTTAAATTATTTGATACGGAAATTCAAGTTTTTTAGAAAAGCGCTATAACAGCGCAATAACAGCGCAAGTAGCAGCGCTGAAACAGCACAACTTCAGCAGCGCATTGTTTCTTGGGCCTCATATAAAATTTTAAAGAAGACTTACAAAACACAACAAGATATATTATGGTTAAAGTGAATACTCCTAACATACTAGCTCCATATTTATAGGAAAGATGTTGAGTCAAGAAAGAAAGCTGGGAAACAAAGATAATCCAAGAAAGGGTGCAGCACTGAGGTTATAGCAAAAAGCTCTCATTTGCTTCGTGAGAGTAGGGGACAAAGTGGCTATTACCTCCAAAAATATTCAGGGTGAGGTACTCAAATTTGATGCCTATCACTGCGCTTTTACGTCAAGAATTCTGATATCTCAGGATTGTGGGCATTGAAGATTACAATGGGCAGTTGAGCAGTTGAGAGGAAAAAGTTTTTGTTCTCATTGCTAAATGCTGAGAAGCTTCCCGATTGAGGATGCGCAAAGGCATGCTTACATGCAGAATCGAATGAGCTAAAAGGTGGAGCCGAGGATCAGAGCCTGCTTTAGGATAGTAGAGCTAGAATATCTTGCGGTTCGTTACATTTAGCTTTCTGCTTTCAAGGGGTGATCTAAAGGTCTTCTAGATTTAGGCCTCTGTCGTCGAGCTTTGCAGAATCAATGTCGATACTGTCTAGAAAGCCAGAGAGTAGTCTTCTTGCAAGTCTGCATAGGAATAAGAAAGAATCTTAATTAAATCATACTCTCAATTCTCATTAAATTTTACAAATTCTTAACATTAAATCGATTATGACAGCTATAAATTAATTTATTACAAATTTTAAAACTAAATTTATATTTTATAATAATTGTAGAGCTAAAATCTGTAACTTTTAGAAACTTAATGCAAACTATTGCCATTTTAGAAAGTTAAGCAGATATTTTTCCTGAAGAAATCAGTATAGAGTTAGATTCTACCTATTTAAAATTTTAAAAAGCAATTTGGGAAGAGTGTAAAGATCTCCCGAGTGAATTCCAAAAAATAGCCAGTTAAAGTTAGAATCCATACAAAAAATATATAAATTGCCAAGTTACAATTCCAAGAGAGGGTTAAAATGTTGAAGTATCTGAAGGGATTGTCATTTACTCAACTTACCTAATTTCTTAAGAATAAGAACCTTCGAGTTAAATTATTCAGAAGGAAAATATTAGAAGAGCTTGTGAATGCCTATTATTCTATAAACTAAAAACAGCAAAAATTATCACTATCAAAGCTGATAATTTTATCAACTACAAATGAAGAGACCGCCTATCCTTTCATTTTTTCCGGTTTTTTACCCCAAAAACTTTTTAAAAAAGATTAAAGGAAAATTTTTACTTTTAAAAATTGATAAAAAAATTTTTTAATTTAAGAAATTTTAATTTCAAAAAACTTTGAAAATTTACAAAAGAGTTTAAAATTTTTCACCTGAAAAAAAACCAAGTTTTAAAAGAATTAAATAATAAAAGGGGGCCTCTGAGAAAGGGTTTGACTGCGCCTTAAACTCAAATTTCCCACACTTCAGCTTTTTTTGTTTAAAATTTAAAAATGTCAGTAAAAAAGTTTCATGCTAAATCGAAATTTAAGGTAAGAAAATATTCCTAATAAATTTTAGAATAGAAAACTATAAGAATAGCAATGTTTTCAATTAAAAAAAGTAAATTTAGAGTGAAATAGAGCCTTCAAATCAAAAAAATAAATAACAAAAGAAAACACAGTAGGACTGTTAAAAAAAAAGGATAGCCTACTTAAAAGGGGCCCCCCCAAATGAATTTCTAAGTTTTGCGAAATTTTTGTCTTTTTCCCCTTTTCATTTTTAAAAAAAACCCTTTTATTTCTGAAATAAATTTCTAAATCATCTATTCATATCTTCGCTAGATTTAAAAGTGTTTTATAGTTTATTGTTGATCAAATATGATTTGATGAAAGTAAAATGGAAAATGTACAGACTTTTAATTACAAGGAAGAGTTATAATGATTCACAATAATAATTTCAATATAAATGTAATGGTTAACATAGGAGGATCACTTAAAGAACAGCCTTTTATATAATAAGAGCATAAAACACAATAATGATCAAAGCTCTTATTCCTGAATGGACTCTAATGCTGTAAAATAATTTAGATTGATGAGAATATAAAGCTAAGGATATAACCAATCAAAGAATAGGCTATGTGCAAAAAATAGAAAATGGCCCTTAAATTATGAATTAAATAACTGCATCTTTTGAAATTACTTTCATATTAAACTCTAAATACCAATTAATATGCCATTCTAACTTTCAATAGGATTCCAACTTGTAATTTAAAACTCTGAAGTATAACGTTGCATCATTTTATATTTTATAAATTCTCAATCAACTATTCGTATTTTACCGATTTTTGAGCAAAAAATTTCTTATAATTTTGTTCAATTTTTTAAAAAATAAAAAAATTTAAAAACATTTTTAAAAATTTTAAAAATTTTTTTCCAAAAAATTGAAAAAAAATTTTTAAGAAAAATTTTTTAAAAGATTTTTTAAAAAGGGAAAAAATTTTTTTTTAAAAATTTTGTTTTTTAAAGATGATAAAATTTGTTTTAAATGAGATCTAATAAAAATGTATATTAAATAATTGAAGATAAATAAGATGGTTATTACGTTGCCTAAGTACATACGATTGGAGATCTACAGCTATCTAACGTTTGAAGATATGTGCAGCTCTCTCCATTCAATTTCTAAATTAGATAGAACCATTATTTTGGAATCATCATTTTTACAGAGCTACCGATTCCAAGTCTAAGCTAAACATTTTCACTTAAAAGAAGATTTAGTGCCTGAAGATTTGGATGAGATCATTTCAAAGCTTAAAATATCAGCACAGTCTTTTAAATGCTAACTCTTCAACTCTATATAAAAATAGTTATCCAAGATATAGTATAAAAGAAAATTTTAAATAATTTGCTTAAACAGCCGAAAATTAGATGTCTTGGATCTTTTTAAGCTTCCTAATTTATCATCAAGAGATAAGTTAATTATAGCAGTCTAAAAATTTTAGATTCTTTGATTGTATTAATTTATTTCTTTAATAGATATGACATTCATAATATTATGAGCTGTATATTCTTCGGCTGATCTCTTTCATTCTAGATTGGAATCTAATTATTCTTTTTTATGCTAAAAAGTTCATATTCATAATTATTTTTCTTATTATTTAATAATTAAAATTAATCTATCTATATTTATAAGTTTTCACTATATTTTTTTAAAAATTTTATCACTCTTATTTATATTGATTCATTGATTCATTTTAATTTAATATATTTCTTGATTAATATTTTTAATAGTTAATTAAATTAAACTCTTTATCTCTTTTTTTGGGATTAATATTTTGCATTACCATAAATCCACAAATTTTGAATAATTGAATATATTTTAATAAAACTCGATATAATTTTTTGGCAAATAAACTTATGGGGAAAAAATAGAAGAGGAATAAATTATGAGCTATCAAAATAATATGTAATTAATTCGCTTTAAATTCTGAATTTAAAGATTCAACTTTTAAAGAAAGATATCTATTTATAAAGAATAATAACATAGAAATTTGTATTGTGTTTATTACTTACTCGAATTAATTTATTAATTTTAAAATAAAATTATCAAAACTTTTAATTAAATAATAAATTATGACTTTTTATTTTTGCAAAGTTGACTAAATATAGAGATAAATTTATTGTCTGATTGTAAAGTCAACTTTATCCATGTGGCATACTGCTCTATGAATAAGTTGTCAACTTTAATGCAATTAATTTTCACTTGCTTGATTTCGAAAAATGCTTCTCTTTTCTAGGAACTCTGAAGTTAATTGAAAATATAATTTCACATAAAAATGAGTGAGTTAACGAAAGAAAAGCTCTCCATTTTGTTACAGGTATTTTAGTATAGCCATATTCTTATATTAAAAATACAATCACTTCACCATTTATAAACTTCTTAATACTTCAAGAAATAGATTAAATTAAATTCAGCATTTTAAAGTTATTAAAGAAAGACATAATTTATGCATTTGTTTTAAGTTAGGTTAAGCATTCCACAAAAATATTATACTTTTTAATGTAATTTACAATTAAATATATTATTTTATGAGGCTAATGCAAATTTTAGAAGCTTACTTTGATATTTTGAAATCCTTCAAAAGAACTGTTTAAATATATTATAAACACGTAAAGAAAACAATAAATTGTTAAAATTTAAATGATGATAGCTCAATAAAATACCAATTGAATTGGTGTAACTATTTTATTAATGCTTTTTAATATCTAATTGAATTTAATTGATTATATATTCAAGATTGATCTATGCTAATCTACTTAAAAATTAATCAATGAATCATTTAAAAAGGAAAAATTTAAAAATTTTTTCAATTCATTTTTTTTTTTTTTTTAAATTTCCAAAATTTTAATATCCAATGATAAAAGACTATTTAGCTATCCCTCTTATCCATTTTCCAAATTCAATTCAAAATTATTAATAGTATGAAATTGCAGATTCTTCAGACTAATTTATCCCCTAATTACTAAACTTACTATAGATAAACCCAAAGTTAGAGCTCGAGAACTGTAAACTTTTTTCACTCTGTAATTTTAATATATCACTATTCAACAATGCAAAGAAAGTAGTTTTTAACCTTGAGGATTAAAGCGATATCTCTTTTCTTTTTAAAAATTCTCTTTCTGATTGCAAAAGCGTGAAAGATGAGGATGACAAATTTTTATGTCAAGAAATTCACTTTAAAACAAATTTTTGCAATTATTGCAAATTCCCATTTAGTTAAGTTTTACAATTTATTTTATTCCTTATGAATTATTTCGAGCTAAAAATAAACAAGAGATTCTTTAATGAAAGCTTCTATATAATAAATTCAAGGAGTCAGGTTATTAAAAGAGAAATTTTAGAGATTCTTTAATTTAACGATAACTGTATGTTTTATTTTATTGCTTTTTAGTATGAAGAGGTTCGTATTAATCTCTTTTATTTTTTTTAAAAAAAATTTTTTAAAGCGATTTTTAAAAGTAAAAACAATAAAGTAAAATTTTAGGAAAATTTTAATTTTTAAAAATTCCAAAATTTTTAAAAAGCACTTTTTTTTACTGTTTAAGAAACCAAATATTATCCCATGTAAAAATTTTCAGAGTAAAATTGCTCCAAAAGGGTAAAAAACGTTAAGAAAAAATGCCTTTTAATTTTATATTTAATCAGAAATACTTTTAATGTGAGAAAAAAAAATTTTGCAAATTTAAAAAATAAGGGGTTTCTTAATTTTAAAATTCCCCCCTTTTCCTTTTTAAATATAAAATTTATTCAAAAATTGAAATTTAAAAAATTTTAGCTTTAAATTTTAAACCCGATGTTAAAGGAAATCATTTTTTTTTTATTTAAAAATTAAAAATTTTTTAAAACGTTTTTTCTTTTTTTTTTTACAAAATTTTTTTTAAATAATTTTTTTAAAAAAAATTTAAAAGGGTTTTAAATTTTTTTAAATTTTAAAAATTTTTTTAAAATTCAAAAAAAAAATTAAAATTTTAAACCCCCCCTTTTAAAATTTAAAATTTTTTTTGAATTTTTTAATTTTTTATAAAAAGGAAATGACCCTTTAAAAAAATTGGTTATTTTTTTTTCTTTTTAATTTTAAGGGGAAATTTTGGTATGAAACTAAACACCCAAATTTCCTTGAATCTTAAATTGAAGGGGTTAACCGGGGCCATTAACACTAAAGGATTTTCCCTATCAACTACTTTTTATGATATTCCCTTCCGCAAATGTTTTCGCATTTTTTCTCCCTTTTGGCTATGCCCCCTAAAAAGGGTTTGATGCTGGCCCGGGGGTTCCCCGGTCAAGGGCCCGGGGTAAACCCCCCAGGGGGAGGGGTTCGAACCACAATGTGGCCCGGGGGAGGTGTGTCTGTTTTAGCCCGGGGTCTTCTGTAAGAGCAATCTAAGAAAATGAAAAGTGAAACAGTGTTAAGGAAGGGGCTGTGAGAGGGGGAGAGCTTCAGCGGTAACTGTGAGAGTGCGGATGGGGGAGGTACACAGTGTGGTTCGAACCCCTCCCCCTGGGGGTACTCCGGCCTGACCATGGGAACCACTCCGGGCACAGACATCTAACCTACAGAGCATAGCCACAGGGAGTAAGAATGCGAAGACATTTGCGGAGATGGAATAGTCATAGACAAGTAGTGATGATGGAAATACAGTGAGTGATGATGGACGGTACGCCTGAATAAGCATCTCAAGGTAAGTTGATGTTTAGCACATTTGCACATTTTCTCAATTAAGGCGTAACCAATTTTATGAGTACACTCTATTTGTGCTAATGTACTAATCGGTTTTCGCACAGTTATAATCCAATAGATAGAATTCAAACTAAAAACTATTTAATTTAGGCGAGGGGTTATTTAACGTACTCCAACTAATTATTTATTTATTTCACAATTTTAAAAATCATCTCTAAATTTATAATATTTAAGAGGAAGAAAATGATGATGATCAATAAAATTAATTAGATGAAGAATAGTTTGAAAAGAGGAAAAGTTGGAAAATAGATAAGAGACATTTCAAAAAATTGATAATCAAATCTGATCTGGTAGAGCTCAAAAGTACGTAATTAAAAATTAATGTAGATATATTTCTAGAAATTTTTTAATGAATTTAGCCATCAGATCAATTATACATCTCTTTTTTGCAATCTCTCTAATCCATCCACATGCATCCTATAATATTATAATTCAAGACGTATTGACATTTTTCTCTTCACTTAAAATAAAATTCAATAGTTTTAATAGATATTAATGGAGCTACATCTATAAATAGTGTGCTTACATACTGATCTCTCTATATCTCTAAAAATATTGGTGATTTGCATTTGATTTATGATCTCTCAACTCATAATAATTTATTGAATTTAAGTCTAATGTTTTTTGCATAAATAATTTATCTTGTTATAACTGGAACCTTAAATAAATGACTTTCAGAGGATAGTGCTTTCTAGAATTAAAACTTTATGCTTAGATGTGACGAGCTTTTAATAAAATAAAAATTTCGAAAACTACATTTAATATTTATAAAATCTCAAATAGGTAAATCTTTCCTATGACACCTTTTAAATAATATAAAGTGAAATACTTCATCTTCTAAAAGCTGTCCCAACTTTGGAAACCATTCAAATTCAATAAGAAAGAAGAGAGATGAATGAAATCATTGATATTCAATGCAAATATATAAGCTTATTTTTCTTTATAAATAACTTTATTCCTTTTTCCTTAGATTTAGTTTAACACTTTTTGCTGAATAAAATATTATCTCAAAGTAAATAAAAAAGCTAATCCTTAGTAACCCAATATATCAAAAAATTTTATCAGTTTCTAATTTATATAATAACTATTTTAAAGGAAAGAAGCTATACTTTAAATGCAGACGAGGTTTATTTAATAAAGAAATACTTAGGCTAAAAAAATAATATGAGAATGCAGTGTATCAAGCTCAAAATTTAATTTCAACTGCAATTTGTAAATAATTATCTATGCCCTTATATTTATTGTCACCTTTGAATTTTATTGAAGTTAATTTATAAGGCCAATGCTTTTAATTTTCAAAAAATATATATTTAATTTGATTGATATAATTATGACGCTCGCATTACGATTCGAAGAAAAGATACCTTAGATAAAAAATTAATTAAATTATCGATTTAGTCTAAATATAATAATTACTTCCTTTTTATTTATTTCAGTTTATTTATGTTGAAAGTAATCGTGATTTGCTTAGTAAAAATTTTCAAATCTATAAAATTTTTAATATAGATGAGATAATTTCAAGCTTAATTTAAAATATTTTTTGTATGAATAATCTTTTCTCTAACAAAATATAGCATATTTCTCAATTAGAATAAAAAAATTTAATTACAAAACATTAGCTATTTATATTATTAATTTATATTTATATATCTTATAAATCTTCTTTTAGAAAATTGAATCCTTCTGACATTATGAAGTTATTATGATGACAATATAATTTTTTAAAAATATTATATCTTAGAAAATATAAAATTTGTTAATTATAAAATTTAATATTTTTAATTCTTAAATAAGAAAGTTTAAATTTATAACTTTCTAGTAATTTTCGGGAAGTTTAATAAAGTTTTAATATAAGGAACGGGGGGATTATAGTAAGCTATGAAGCTATGCGAGAACAAAACTACGCCTGAAGTTTGGTCCCTTCAACCCTAGATTAATTATCCTCTCATAGAGGTTGTTAATGCTCACGAGAAGCAATTATTGCAGTTAAAATTGTCTTGGGATTTCAGTGTATGTTTTGGGTTTTCCTATGGCATTTCTTGCATCTTCTTGCTAATTGAAGTTCCTACCTAATAAATTGAAGTCTCTCAATTTTAGTTGAAGACCAAATATTTTTTCTTCTCTAATCTCAACTGTGCTAAGTTGGCATATTGTTATATCAAGCAGAATTGGAGAGGTTTAGAGAGGTTGGGGTGTCGAAAATAATGAACCCTCTTGATTTTTCACTGCCTAATAGGAGCCGTGTGCAACTGATTATGTGAAATCGTGGCCAATACTTGTACTGAGATAGTGGTCACTTATGTTATGTATGTTTTAATTTTAGCCCTGTTTTGTTCTTTTTAATTTCGTTAATCTTTAAATATGTTTAAAGAAATTCATAATATCGCTTAATTATATGTAAAAAGTGCATTTACTATTTTTTATTTCTACTCAAGCATTACAAAAAAATTTTGAATTAAAAAAAGAAAAATACTGAAAATAGTTAAAATTTAAAATTTTTTTAAAAGATTAGGATATTCTCAAACTTTAGTGAACTCCCAGATTATGTGGGGCTCGTGGAAAATATCAATCCCTTTTTACATTTAATTCGGAATTTAATAAATATTGGAATTCAAATGCTACCAGATTTCCATTCAATCTTACTATGAAATTAAACAACTCAAAGATTTCCCTGCTCAAATTAAGCGATATAGAGAGGATATATTTTATTCCAAATTAAATTAAAAAAATTTAATTTCATTTATTGATTCAATTCAGATGTCAATTTCATCATTTAATAAAATATAAATTTTCACTTTAATTTACTAGAGAATATAAAACATTTTTTAATTAAAATACTCAAAAAAGCTTTTCTTTTAAAATATTTGGAAGCAAATTCTTTAATTTTGAGTGATATTTTTTAATAAAATGCGTGAATGAATGTTGTTTTTATAGTTTGAATAATTATAAAAAATAATTGACAAACTATAGGGAGATGAAAGATAATTACTTGAAATTTGAAATAAAATTCTCTATGTTAACGTAAGATTAAAATAAATTCGAGGTGTATCTTGGTCTCCGAAAAGATAAGCAAGAATTTTAATAAGTGTATGAAGACTAGAAGAGTGAAATTATTTATGGAAAGAGCTTGTACATTATTCATATTTGGAATGACACTGAACCTGATTCAAGCTGCTGGGCAGTGGTAAAGTCAAAAATATCTATGTTCACAGACTGTATATTAAGCACCTCTCAAGCGAATTTTTTATAAGATCTTTAAAATGAAGCTGATTCTTAGATGGAAAATTTATAATTACAAAGCTGACTTATACTTAATTGGCAATAAAATTAAGACTAGATTTATTTTGTAGTATTTCTATTTTTATTTATGAAAGATTTAATTGGTTTCTTGAAATTTATAAAGAGGTTATTTTAAATTAATGAAAAAAGTTAAAATATTTAAAATCAGGTTTTAAAAAGAGCTTTTGGAGGAAAATTTTACTATCTTTTAAAACATCCAAAATTCTCAGAATCTAAGCTGCAGATTATACTATTGTTAAAATTTTAATGAGAATCTGAATTATGTTAAATTAATAAATGAAGGATTAAACTATTGGATGTTAAATTGTGGAGTAGGTAATTCAAAAATTTGTTAGATAACTTATTAAATATTAGAATTAGTTTGTTCTACAACCATTATTATAGGGGTTCATATTAAGAGTTCCGATGCCACAAAATCCGAACCAAGAAATTAGCCAAGTTCGAAAACTTATAACCTTGGTAACTCTTTACTCAAACCGTGAAGAAGTTACAAAGATGCAAATTTTAGAATTTAATTCTTAATCGAATTTATCATAATTTCAACCCAATCTCTCACGCTCAAACTATAACTGCCATTGATTTATATTTTTTAACTCATTTATTAATTTAATTCTCTTTTAATTAAATTCTCAGATATATCACGACATGAAGTTGCAATTTATTCTTTATTTTTATTCTAAAATTATTTTATCCTAATAAATTAAATATTATGATCAAATATTTAAGTTATTTTAAGAATATTGTGTAAATAATAAAATAAGAGAAATTATTTTTTAGATAAATTGTGAAAAAATTATGGCTCTCTTTTATTTTATTCAAAACTAAAACTTGAAACGAGAAAGAAGTATTTTTAAATAAAATAAAAGAAAGAGAGTGTGAAAATTAACCATATAATTATTTATTTATTATGACTAAAATTATGCTAAAGCAGTGTTGGTCAAAGATTAGGTACAAGTTTTAGGGTTTAATTTAAAAGATAATGATACATGATGATGAATAAGAATATAAAATATTAGTGGATTTTGATTACACTCTCATTTTGAGGAAAAAAATTAGAATATTGAAAATTAAAGCATATATAGATCATTAGATGAAACTAAATTATCTTAATTAAAGCTCTTCAATTAGCAGATTAAAATTTAAAGCTTGATTTCATCAATTTTAATCAATTTAAAATAATTATTAAAAATTATCTAATCAGACGGGTTTAAAATCAAAGGCATATGCTAAAAAAATCTTAAAATTGAGTGATTTTAGTAAATATAAATATAGGGAAGATAAATATATCAGCAAATATTTTGAAATAAAATTTAGAACAAAAAAGCTAACTAAATGGGATTTACTAAAATTGCATCCCTTCGAGTTTAAATATAATTTTAATCTTATCCAAGTTTTAGTTTTCTATAATGTTTAAGATTCATTTTTTTTTCTCATCGCTTTTTGAATTTTTCTTTTTTTTCTGGAAATTTTCAATAAATTATTAAAAAATCTTATTACAAAATTTGGAAAAAAGATTTAATTTGGTTTAAAAAATTAATTTAAATTTGATATTTATCACACAATTCTAGCTAAGTAAGGAACACTAAAAGTTTTCATTTTTCAATCTTTAGCTTGATTTCTTCTTCCAGTTAATTTTCTCTTCAATAAATTAGCTATACTGAAATTTATGATAATAAGTTTATTTTAAAAAATCTTATCTTTAAAAAAAGGAGAGTTTTTTTTTAACTTTAAAAAAATGTTTTTTTTAAGAAACGCTTTAAAAATTAAGCTTTAAAGATAAAAAAAAGATGAGTTTCTTTTTTAAAATTTTTTAAATTCAAAATGAGTTTAAGGAAATTATGGTTTTTTTTAAAAAACATTAATTACTCAAAGTTGGATTCGTTATAAACTTTTTACAGCCTTCAAAAAGTAAGAAAAGATTTTAGAATTAGCCATTTAATTTTGAATATAATAATTGGGAAATTTAAAAATGGATAAAAATTAAAAAAAATTGGGGTAAATTAAAAACATTTCTTTAATAACTGCCCTTTAAGAAAATTTTACCATCTTCTTAATTATACTAATTTTTATTCCCTTTTAAAAATTTTTTGATTTTTTTAAATCTTGGGGGAAAAAAATTGTAAAAAAGATTTTTTTTTGGCCCCCTAAAAATTCCTTTTCATAGAGCCTTTGATTTTGGTTTAATATACTTAATTTCCCGAACATTTTATCCGTCAAAAAAAATTCCTTTGTTTTTTTAAAAAATTAAATCATTATGATTCCTATATAATTTTATATTTAATTACATTTGTAAACTTGAGGTTAATCTAAAATAAAATATTATAGATTTTTCATCATACTCTAAATATGATAATTTAAAAAAGAATAAGATATTTATAATTAAAATAATACTATAAAATAATTTTAAATTGAAAGTGTATAAGAGTTAATTTGACTTTGAAGTGAAATTAAATGGAAATATAAATAATGAAAATAAAGAAAGAAAATTAAATGAATAAGATCCGTTTTGTATTTAATTTAACATATTCCATCTAATTCCTAATATTTATCATAGTAAAAATTTCGATTCAGTAAATAGAATTATTTTTCTTATTGAAAGTAAAATTGATTTTCAAATGGTAGCCTTCTATTAGCGAAAATCATACTAGAATAAGAAAATCTTCCCATCTTCTTTAACTTTTGAAGAATTAGCCAAAATTCTAAGCTTACTTTCCAAGTAGAATCGATGATCTAGCTCACTTAATCATCTTATAATTAGAAATCAAGAACTCAGAGCAATGCAAAATATATTTAAAACACGGAAATGATACACACTTAATTTAATAACAGATGATGAACTTATTCAGTTTACTCAATTTACAAACAATTTATTAAGTTATCTCTTCTATTAAACTTAGCTAATAAAATTCTACTTATTCAAAATAATTTCTTTATTTATCTTACTTATAATCATGCTAAATTTTTTATTATAAACAGGCAATCTAAAGTCTTACTAGGAAGGTGACTTGAACCGTTGTCTCATATTCTCTGAATTTTATACCTTTAAGTGTTCTTCTATCTCAGATAACTGAGTGTTAGGGTTCATAGGTTGCGGTTGCTTGATTATGACTTTGTTTACTAACTTTTTCACAAGGTTCTGATCCCTTGTCTATCTTACAATGCCTTTGTTGCGATTATATGCCATCATTTCTTTCACTTCTAACTAGGTAGATAATTCCCTCTGGTTTCATAATCGCATTGGGCAGTTGACTGCTAATTGAGATAGAACAGCAATGTCCTTTAACTGTCATGAACCGTTTTGACAAAGCATGTCTCTTGGGAATATGCCTTGGTTAAAGTTCCTTGACTAATGCTTCCTCAATGTTTTCTACTCTACAACTCTGTTTGAAGTTAATGACAGTCTGACTCTTTGACTGGTTGGAGGAGTTTAACTTTTTATCATCTTGGGATTGTTCCCAAAGTTTGGGCTGAGATCTCTGTTGCAGAATCCCAACTCATGCAACTCCATCACTCCTTCTACCGAGGTCAGTTGAGAATGGGAGAGTAAGCCACGTAGTACTATGTTTGCGCCTCGTTTTGTGGACAATTCACCCTAGTGTGATCTCCCCATTTAGGAAAGGGGAATGGCGATGTAATCATGAATCGATAAGAAACTAGCAAGATGAAGAACGTACCAACTTCAAGTTTTTATTCCCCTCGCCCTTCTCTCAATTTACTGTCCAGTTTTCGTTTCGCTGAACTCAAGACTCTCTCTTCTTCTTTACAATTGCGATCGTAAGGGAAGATCTTGTAAGCATATTTTTCTTGTATGATGGTGTCTCTTCGGGCATTCGCATCCCAGCAAGAGTGGAGGTAATGGTTGTGAACAGCACTCCTCCAAAGTTCAACTCTCAAGCATGGAGTCCTTGCTCTTGAGCTAGTGAAAACTTTACTAACACCATCACACTTAAGGCTTTTGATTCTGAAGCTCAAATTCTCTCTACTTCTCTCCTCTTTTGGCTTTTCCTCTTTCAATATGAAAACCTTGTCAAGGTATCGGTGGGCATACTCAATTATTTACGCGGTACCATTTTAAAGTTTCTTTTTATCCTAAATTACGGATTTCAGCCATGTGCTTCTTCTCCATGTGTTTCTTGAGGAAGAAGAGTGAGAAGGAATGTCTGCTCCACAAGTTGTAGCATGGATACAGCGACCGATCACTTTTCTAATGCTTATATAGTATCTTAGGTTTGTCAGCTTAGGTGGACTTCCTTGATGTCGACCGACTTAGAGGCTCTGAAGTACATATTCGAACTGGTCGTTGACGATTACTCGCATCAAAAAGTCTTCTTCTCCGCTCATCTGATCTCTGGAGCACGCAACAGAGGAGATACAGGTGCGATAGTTTTTAAACGGCCACATCCGACTTTTTCTTCAAACTTCTTGCTATGACAATTTAGCAGACAGAGATCTCTTGCTTTCGAGTTCTCAAGTTTTCGAGAGCTCTCCCCTTGCGAATTTCTTAGTCGCAACAGCATCTTTGTTTGGATTAGCTGTTTCCGATTATTCACTTAGTTTAAGCTGTGTTTGCTAAGGTTTGTACTTTGTCTCTTTTAGCTAGGTTGGTTGCCATCTTAAAATTCAAATTTTACATTATGAAGAGCCCGCCACTTATTTATTATGTATGGGTTTTTGCCTTTGGTGGGAGAGCACTCACGAGAAAATAAAAGTGCAAAAAGAGTCAGTTATTGATGTTCTTCATCTTTTTTATTTATTATTAGAATTAGCTCCATATTTATCTCTTATTCTGTTTTATTTTGCTACAATTTTTAAATTCAAAAGGGAGTTAGTAGTTCTACTAATTCCGTTGGCAACCATGTTTTAAAATAATTGTCAAGTCAGAAAGGCTTAAAAATTAAACTGCTACTAATTTCAAATTTCAACGCATTTTAACTGGGTTCTAATTTTAAATTGGGAATTTGTTACCTATTATTTTGCTTTACGTTTTAAATTTTTAAAGTTTTTAGAAATATAATTATTAAAAAATTTTATTTTGAAAAAAATATTTTTAAAAACAAAAATTTTTAGACGGGTTTCTCTTTTTAACACCAAAGAAACGAGTAAATTCTTTTTTTTCCCCCCAAAATTTTTTCAAAAAAAACTAAAATGGAAACTATTTTATTTTCTATTTCTCCAAAAAAATTTTTTAGGCTTTTTTGGTTTAAATGTTTTTTATAAACTTTCAAAAATTAATTAGGCCCCTTTAAAAAAAGAAAATCCTTCTAATTTTGTTTTAAAATTTCCTTTCTAAATTTTAAAAGGGCCTAAATTTAATTAAAAAAATCAAAATTTAAATTGGTATTTAAAAAATTAAAAGGGTTTTACCCCTTTAGAATAGTTTTTTTCCTGAATGACCAAAAAATGGTTTCCAAAAAATTAAAAAAAAAATTGGTGTGGTCCAAAAATTTCTTTAAATTTTTAAAAAAAAGCTAGTTGTTATTATTATTTGTTTTTAAAAATTTAACCTATTTTCAATTAAAATTTAAAAGTTTTAAAAACTTAAAAAGAAGTTTAAAAAGAAGGATTTTATTTAATAAAATTTTTTAAAATTATTTCTTTTTTTTTAATTTTTAATTTAATGGAGGCCCCACATAAAAAAAAACTCCATCCCTTTACAACTTGCAAACCCGATTCCCTTAGTTCTCTTGCTCTTAAACTATTTTAGCTTGTCTTTCCAAAGGGTTTTCCTATTTAAAAAGTAAGACCCTTTTGCTTCGTTCGGGTCTAGATCAATAATTTTTTAAAAATTGGAATTAAATGTCAAAAAATTTTGTTTAGTACAAGTCTCTTATTAATTTTCATCTTTAAAATCAATCAATATTATTCATCGAAAACACGAGGGCGAAAAAAAACGAGTGCGAAAAAAATGACTTGCGGAAAAAAAAGTGCTAAAACATAATTAAATTAAATATAAAAATAGCTTATCATACATGAGTTGTATACATGACTTCTAAAACAAGAGTGCTAAAACATGAGTTCAAAACACAAATCGAAAACATGAGTGCAAAACATGATTTCCCAAATTTACCCCCATTATATAAAAAAT
>JAJKFJ010022682.1:0-51979 GCA_027382625.1 Tetmemena sp. SeJ-2015 | reverse complement strand
TTTTGCACTCGTGTTTTAGCACTCATGTTTTAGAAGTCATGTATCACAACTCATGTATGATGACAGCTATTATATATTTAATGTTGGCGAACTTATGTTTTAGCATTCATGTTTCGCAGTCATGTTTTCGCACTCGTGTTTTCGCACTCGTGTTTTCGATGAATAATATTGATTGATATATTAAAGATGATATTAATAAGAGACTTGTACTCACATAATTTTTGACATTTAATTCCAATATCATAATATCTAGTACCGCTACAGCCTATTGCATTTCATTTGCCCATTTTCCCTTCTTAGGATTAAGTTAGCTCCGGCAACATCTCTATCTTCATTTGGAAGTCCTTTTAAGTCATATAATTTATTTTAAATTACTTTAAAAAGCGAGATTGCAATTGCAAGGTACGCATTAAAAAAAGCATTCCATAGGTTAAAAATGCTAATTTATAAATTCTTCTTTCATTCATATCTTTTTCTTGAAATATAAAAAAAATCTCACAACTATTATTTTTGCAAGTATGTATAAACTGAGTTGTTTTATTCGACTCTTACTCATCATAATTCATAAAATATGATAATTTTGAGCATTAATTTTTATGTTTATTAATTTTTAATATTTGTGTGATACTTCCTCCATTTAAAATTGTCACTGACTGTATCAACTGCTGTCACAAATAATTTAAATGGGTAGAGGAAGGTCTTCGTAGTCAAATGATAATTTATGTTTTATTTATTTTAAATTATAAAAAAACGAAGACGTCGAATAATACTAACCTGACCTCCGTAAAACACTTGCTCTCCGTTTTTTTAAGTTACGATATCCTTCATTTCATAATCTCCAGAAGCTCCAAAGCCCGTGTAAATCGGATATTTAGGCTAAGTACACTCGTCTGCTACCCCAATTTATAAAAATGTAAGGAGTATTAGAAAACGCAAAAGCTAAGATTAAAATATCCGCAATAGGTCCATAGAGAGAAATTACTAGATAATATTTTAAATCAACTGTAAAATTTTAATATTAAAAATAAAGAAAATCTTGATAAATTACTTTTTAATTATGTAGCCACGATAAATAGAGTTACTCAAGAGCATATAACTTTAATTTCTAGTTTAAATACTTATTTAATATTGGTAATTTAAAATTGATTGTATTTTATTGATATATGAATTGTAAAGGAAAGTTTAGTAAATTTTAGTTAATAAACTTCCAAGTTATGCTATTTTAAATATCTAGATGCATTTATTTTTTTAATTTTTTCAACAATCTTTCACTAAATGGTCTATGATATTAAACAAACAGCTCCGATATTACACTACTGGCTAGGAAGCAAACTTTTACAGTAAGTAGCCACTTATTTTAATATTTTTATTAAAGTTTAGAGAGTCAGCTCTTAAAATCAATCTATAATTGGTATTCTAGTCAAGAACGTTCCTATGATTGTGAAATTAAATAAATCACTAAAATTACCTTTTTTTAAATTTTCTTGAAATGCTCTGCCCGCAAGGAGCGCTTTCAGTAATAAGTATAAGCAAAGAAGACTACAGGTTTGTCCTCGTTCGACAAAGATTTAAAGAAGTAATCTCAAAATATTTTGAAAAATCGTGGCTGAACGTATTATATTTTATTTTGAATTTTATTTTATAGTTGCAACATTAATTTTAAATAAATATTCATTTTTATTTAATAATTTTGTTAATATGCTTAAAAAATAATATATAGTAATCTTAAAAAGATAGCTAATTTGTTTCTTATAGATTAGTATAATAAAAATAATATTCGAGATACCTCAGCGTACACAAGACAAAGGAAGCGAAGAAGGCATACGCTGAGTTGAACATCACTCCTGTTTTTAATGTTTCATACTCGCCAGAGTTCAACGGCATTGAGTTTTACTGGAACTTAGTTAAGGGACACTATAAGAAGCTGCTGCTCTATCACTTGATGCATGATTAAGCTATCGATACAGAGGATTTAATAGTGAGTAGTTGTAAGAGAGTGGAAGAAGAGAAGACAAAGTTATGTGCGAGATAAGGTAGAGTGAATATTTAGGAAAAGTATTTAAGCTTAACTTAATGACTTAAGTCACTTTTGCTTATCTGGGAAGAAGGGATTCTTAAGAGGTTCCTTTCTCTCTTCTGTTGGGCCAGATGTACCTAGCTTCCTCATCTTCGAACCTGCTCCCGCATCTATGTGCATCTCGTCGTCACTAAGTTTCTATAGTGATAGACGCTTGCTCACCTCGATGCTTTATATTATACACAATTTATTCTCACTTTCTTATTATATTATGAGGCTTTGAATACTTTCAAAAACAAGTTGAAATAATTGACCTAGATAAGAAAAAAAAAAAATATTTTTAAAAAATTCAACTAAATTTAATTAAAAAATTTATAAAATTAATAAATAAACTGCCTCCTTCTCATATAGAAATCTTTTAAGATGATAAGTACATTTTTTTCATTTTTAATAGAATGAAATTTAATACAGATGATTTTTCTTCTTCTTACTTAAATTATGTTTATATTAGAATTTAAGTGTATATGTGCTTTAATTATATTAGAGATATTCCATTCTTAGAAAGGTTTAGCAAGACCAAGATTAAATATTAATATTTAACTATAGCTTGAAGAATTATTTTGGGAGCTTTTAGTAATAAGTATATTATACTAGGTTAAAAAGAGTAGTTTATTAATCTTATTATTGCTTTTTCACTGATGAATAAATAATTTCATTGTACATCCATGTCATAAATATATTGCTTATAACTTTACAACTTAATCAGGTTAAATTTGTTTTTCCTAAGAGCCAAAGGAACAAAATCTTTGTTCATCGGCTTTAGTTTATAATTTTAAGATGTCTAGGTTATTGTGAAACTAAACTAATTATCCTAAATTAATCTCATTTAGTTTTTTTATATTATACTAAAATTAAAGTATGTTGTATAAAATAATATTTGAGAGGATTTGTCTGGTTCAGTTTGTTATCTTAGTTTGTGGAGCATTACTTTAGAATTAAAATATTTGGTGTTGTAGAGAATATCGTGGTTATTAAACTATTACGCTTAAGTCTCTTGCATCTACTTTATTTTTTCAACATCGATATTTAATCCAAACTTGGGCTTTTTCTTTCTTTTGGTCCTCTCTTATTATTCTGTCTTAAAGTAGTTTTACATTTGAATCTAAGGAATTAAATTATCTTAAGATACATTTAGCTCCTCTGATGATTTTAATATTTCTTTTTTCTTTTTTCCAGCTTTAATCTTCTTTGCTCTTCGATAAATAAATAGGATCTTTGTAATTTTTAATCTTTTAGCTCATTTATTTTATTTTGAAATAAAAAAGATAATTATTGTAAGGTAGATCGAATGTTACTAAAAAGAATAAATTTATATGGATAATATCAAAATTTATTTTTTAAAATTATTTAATTCTGTCAATATCCACTGAAAACTAAAAGAAATCAGCTTAAACAATTTCACATGTTTGCAAAGTTATACTCTATTTTAATATGATATTTCACAATTTATTAAATTAAATATCATTCATATAGAATTGAATTTAGCATAAAAAGCAGCAAGCATTTTAGACATTTTGCATTCATTAAAATATAGTACTTCAGAATATAGTTTCAAAAATTTAAAATTTTTTCTTAATTTAAAAGTATTTTAAGTAGATAATGACAAGTTAAATATTTAAATACCTCATTTGAAAAATTTGAGCTGCAAAGAATTAAAATATCTAAATGATTTAATTTAAAATTTCGTTTTCTGTTGAAAGCTAATTTTTAATTGTATTATATTAATTAAACCTATATAATCTTCATATAAATTTATTCTATTATTATAGAACTCTTGCTTTTATCTTATTGATGAGGGTTTTTATAACTTTATAGATGACTTAAAATATTGAAATTGTAATAAAAGCCACCATCCTAATTATGTTTACATAAATAGTGATGAAGCTTATCAAAATAATTCCATCTGCTATTTACTATCTATCCCCTGGGTTCAAATCAGTTAACAAATTACAAGATACACAACTATTTACAAATATTTATATTTTAAATATTAATTTATAGGTTATTTGAAGGCAGCTTCATTGAATATTTCCATGATTTTATCAGAGAGTGTTTTGAAGTAACTCAAATTATGAATGACCGTGATGAGATAGAGTAAGTTGCACACTGTTATAATCAAAAGCTAAATTATGCAATTTTGGGATAACGTTGTGAGAGTCACTGCAAATATTAACCGCCTTAAGAAAAAAGATAATGTGAGTAGAGTCATTGGCATAAATTAAAATAATTTATTATTTACATTTTTCATTTAATAGTTATCTCAATCAACTAATTAAGCCTTTTGTTGCAAGGAAGAACAAGAAAAAATTGCAGTCAAATTAAATTAATTAAGTAATAGAAATCAAAGGTGAAAGTATTAATACTATATATTGATTAGTTTTTTGTCAAGAAAAAATATTAAATGAAGGCTCGAATTGAAGAATAGAAAGTATTATCACAAAATTGCTAAGTCAAGAAAATTATTTGGGTAAAATAAATTAATCATTATTTTAATGATCTTCAATAAGTATAGTTAAGAATTATACAAATTATTCGAACATCAGGATTTGAATACAAAGATAAATTGTATTCAAAGCTGTAAGTAATTTATAAATGGATAAACGAAGTTTCTATTACCTAATTAAATCTAACTCATAATATATTTTGCCAATCTATAAAATATAAATTGTTGATAAATTGAGGAAGGAACTTATTGAAAAGAGTAGCAATACTTTTCTGTACTTCTCCCTGATTGAAGTCTGTCTAATGTTTTTCTAAATAAACGAATATCATAATTGATCCTCCTACATATCCGGATATTGTGAACACTGTTACCAAGAAATCAAGGATAGAAACACTCATAAATTTATATTATATAACTGGATTTTAAACACTGTCATTGTCAATCTAATAGGAATTCATACTAATCAAATATTGAGAAGAAAAAGAATTATAGATATAATACATTAAGCAATTTTAATTTCTTAATTTTTTATATTTAAACTCAATTCTCAACCATTAAGATTTATTCCAAAATATTTTAAATTTATGAAAATACATTTAATAGTTACCGAATTGAAGTTGATGAGGCATGAAATGCAAATTTAATTCTAAATTGGATAGAAGCCCTTCATCAAAGATCTAATGAGAGAGTTGTACATAACTTTTTACTTCAAGCTTTAAATATGAACTAAGATTCACGCTTTATACTTAGCTTGAATGATCAATTCTTTTTATTCATAATTTTTAGTAGCGATATAATTCTATTTATTTGAATATAAAGATTTTAAAATTAGAATTATTTTTAATAAAGAGGCAAGTCCCTCTTTTTATTATATAAACCATTTTTTTATAATTTCCTCATATAAGAATAAGTTGATATCATAATTATAAATTTAAAGCCATATATAAAAAATTGAATATTATAAATGATATTTTATATTCCTAAATGATTTCAATTCAATTTAGTAAACTTATTTTATTTATTTTTTGTAGTTCTACACTTTTATAGCTAATTAAAAAATAGAGTAGAGCTTTATTAAGAAATTATAAATTATGATAAAAATTTAAATCAAAAGCAAAATACCTGAAATATTAGAAAAGAACAATTTTTACAAAGGTTAATTAGAAATAGAAAAGCAATAACTGATAGCCTATTTTATATCGGATTAGTGCTTTCATAACTTTGATAAATTATTATTGAAGATAGGAAGATTGGGGAAAAAAGATTTTTTTTTAAAAAGATATCAATTTCCTAAAGTTGGTTTAAGATGCCACCTACCCCTGTAATTATTTTCTCAATGAATGATCTCGGGATTATGTTCATGTTTGAAATATCAAATAAGCCCTTAAAACAAGCAGTGACTTTGGAGGGAAACTCAAATTACCAAACTAAGATTACTTTTAAATTGCAAAATTTAGTAATTCCCAAAGAAGCTTCATTGAAACTCCTAAGAAAACGCTCATTATTTAATAAAATATATATTTTCATACTTAAAGTAATAACTGATAAAGATTGAATTCCAGAGCTAGTTGAAACTGCTATGCTTTTTATATTTTCAATAGTTTAACTTTCTATTTATTGAGGAGGAATGTTTTTAGAAATTACTTGTCCTTATTAAACTGTGATATATTTGTTTTCATATTAAATAAATATTTCATTAAATTTTTATAAGGTAAAAAAAAAATTTACTTAATAAAAATGATATGGAATTCAGTTTTTAAAAAATTTCTTCATTTTTTTTATAAAAATAAACCAATTTATGGTATTATGTATATAAATAACGTTTTAAGGAATAATTTTCTTCAATTATTATTAGACAGCTTTAATTCAAAATTGTCATTTTATCAAATAAAATAGATAGCAGTGAGAATTCTTGTCCACTGGATATGAGGGATGGATCAGTAAAGTTTAGATGATTAAAAGATTTCTGCTTTAAAAGTAAGAAACTTTCCAAGAACTTACTGAATTTTTAAGTTTAAACCGTAGTCAAATACTTTAAAAGACAAACTTTATACATCCTCTATCCAACCAATATTGGAAGGAGAAATAAAAAAGAGTGTTTATTGCGTAGTTAAATTGAATTAAAACAGAACCGTTGTTGAAAACTTTTGTTATTCAAGGCTAAATAAAAATGTCTTTTATTATTTAAGAATTGTTCGGAAAGATGAAACTCTCGTTTCCCTAATTTCTTGCAGAACTTAAATATTAATCATAAATTATAAATATTAAAGGATTAAAAATATAGATTTTTTAGAAAATTATCCAATCTAAAATTAAGCTCCGTTAGTTTCTAATTCAGCATAAATTGGTGAACAATTATGCTTTAAGTCAATCAGGTTGAGTAACATGTTTAGGATCCCTTGCTTAATTTAATTAAATCCACAAAGGGCATACAAATAGATATACTCTCATCCATATAAAGAATATTATACTTGCAGCCCCGATTTTTAAAAAATTTTTAAGTCTCCTTCTGTAAGGCCTGGATAACCGAGGACGAAGCAGTTGCCATCTGGGTTTAAACTTGGTACTGTAAACGCTCCTTGTGAGCCGAGTATTGCTAGAAAAATGAAAAAAAAAAATAATTTTTTTTTTTATTAAATCCCACAATTTTGGGAAATTTTGGCTAAATCCAATATGGTGGTTTAACAAATTCTCTAAAGTTCAGTAAAAAGACGAAAAACGTGGTACTTACTGGAAAAGCTGGCTTCCTAGCCAGTAGTTAAAAATCGGGGCTGACCGTATAATATTAAATTAAGTTAAGTATTACCGTCATATTTATTAAATATTATCTAAATTAATTCTTATTTATAAGTTGTCCATGATTTTAAATTCCCTAGTCACCATAATAACCACACTACATTAAATGATTTTTTCCAATCCATAATTGCTTGGCAGAATAATGCAAATAATTAATTAAAATTTTAGTTGCTGTTCAAGCAAATTTGAGTAATCTAAGAATAGGCATTTTAACTTAAGTTAAGAAGAACTTAAATATCTAGTGTGAATTATTAAATAATTATAATGAAAGATTGAGATTTAGGTTTGTTATTCTAATCGCTTAAAGTGAATTAAATGGAGTATATTCCAATCTTTTGATAGTTATGGATTCTTTAATTAAAACCCATCTTCAATAGTGCTATTGAGTTCTTCAATACTCTGAGGATAGAATGAAAATAAAACTTTATCCCTTAGTCATTTTAAAATTTTGGGTGGAATTTAAAAATTTTTAAACTTCTTTTTCCCGTCTGTGTATACTTAAATTTGTTAGGGAAGAGGTGGAGTAAAGTAAGGAGCTGTATAAAATTTAATATTCAGAGTGAATGATTAGAAATTGAGATTTAGCTTTTTTTAAAAAATAATTTCCCTTTAATTAAGATAATTGATTTACCTAAAATCTTGAAAATTCAATATTCTATCAAATTCTACTTAAACATTTTACTCGAGATTTTGATGCGCTTCTCTCAAGCTATAAATTTTTATTTTAAAATTTCAAATTTTAAATTTTTTTAAAACTATCAGAAATCAATTAAAATAGTCACAAAAAGTATGAGGATTTGATTAAATTAATTTTGATATCTTTTCTAAAAATTATTGATACTCATTACTTATGCATTTAAATCTTTTGTTAATATAGATTATCATTCAGAATGGTGTGTAAGTTAAAGATAAATAAGATAAGGTCGGGAGTTCATTGTTTAAATTTTATTTTCATGATCTCATTTCACTAAGAGACACACGTTAGTGTAATTTTGAAGTATTTAGAGGCCAAAATTTCATAATTATTTCCTGCAATTAATAATTTCTATTCCTTTGAAATCGATTATTTTCTGTTAAAAAATAACTGAAACAACAGAACAATGTTTGTTGTCTTTAAACTCTAAAATATTAATTAATTTGTTATAAAGAACTAATTTGGTTATTTAAAAAATTCTAAGCTATATTATTTTTGATTTGGGAGGAATAACTAACCATTTTTAGTTTGAATTTGGTTGAAGCAGTTTCCCTATAATCAGTATCAAGCACTGCTATAATCTCTACAGTATAAATGCCTATATCTAAATCATTAGATGATACGATGCTTATAATTGGCTCTTAATAGTTTATGGTTATAAAGGAGGTCTATACTTGAATTCCAGTATCGTACTTGCTCACTTCTAATTAGAAAATTATTCCCTTGACACATGATTTGTGTTTAGTGTAAATGAAATCATCCAGCAGTAAGATTTTAAGAGGATTTCCAATTACATATTCTTAAGTCAAATTTAAAAAAAATATTGATGGAATGATTAAAAAGCTCTCTTCTGGGCAAATATATGGAAACATCTCAATCATATAGTAAATTATATTTTTAATTCGAATTTTTGTACAATTTTTAAGCGGCTTGCAAAATGATTAAATATTTTAGAGCCCCTTTAATCAATTAAATTTAAAATAGATTATCCTTTACAAATTTTTTTTTAGAGGATTATTTAAATAAATGCTATGCAAGGAAAAGAACGGAAATTCTTACTTTCAGATTTTTTAGGCAATTATAAATTAAATTTTTTTAAAAAACCTTATATACTTCAACAAAAAAAGATTAATTTTTTTATCTCCCCAGTATTTATTCATAAAATATTTTTAATAGAGCTAAAATTTCATTGTCTATCTTTTTAATCTGTCTTCAGATATTAAAAGATGAACATTTAAAATCTTAATAATTTAATGATAACTAAAAAATGTCGGTCAGAGAGTAAATTTAATTTAGGTAAAATAAATAAAGTAAAGTTATAAATATTGATTTAACATAAATGAAATTTAAATTATCAATCGTTCAATAGAGAGTCACGTTTTTCCAACTAAAGGCAAAAGTATTTGGTTCGTAATAAATATTTAAATAATATATTTGTAATCTAAAAAGCCAGTATCTTTTATTAGATAGTCAAAAAAATTATAACGCAGAATTTAACACAAAATATAAACATGTAACAAAATAAATTTATGGAAATTAAAGCAGTGGTAGTTTAAGGGTTATAAGTACAAATAATTATTTTCCTATTCGATATAGTAAATAATTTAAAAAATCTTTAACTAATAAAATTACAACTCTTTAAAGATAATTTGAATGAAAACTTAATTAACATTGAATAAAATATATATCTAAATTTGTATAAGAGTTGAATCAGCAAATTAAACTCATCAATGATCCTCTTTGCCATCAATGTTTATTAAATATATCATAGATTTTAATCAAATTTCCTTTTATAAATTATCAAGCTGAATATTGTCAATTAATTTATAACTTTATTTTAAAAGTAATATTTAATTTTTAAAAATTAAATTAAAATAAGAAGTTACGATTCTTTTAGTTGACTTAAATTCTTAAATAATAGATAGATATAGTTAAAATTTAAATGAAAATGGGAATTAAATTAAAATAATAAATGAGGAGTTGTAAAACGTTGGCCGTTAAATCTTGAGATAACGAGTCCAATATGGGGCTTGTTGGATAGCTCTTAGAATTAGAAGATAAGTTTGTTTTTCCACCATTACGATTGACTATGAAGAGATATTGATGTTTTTTACTCTGAACAAAGAAAATATCCAAGTTCATAAACTTAACTGAGGTAACTCACTCCACAGACCTCCTTCAAAAAAGTTGCAAGGATCAAAGTTTCTTAAATCAATACTTTATCAAATGAAAATACCCAAAAGCTACCCAATAAGGGAATTTTAAATATATTTATTATTTTCTCTTTTTTATTAAATTCTGAGCAATAATATAAATTATTTATAAAATATTGATGGTGATAGTAGCATTTTCTGAGGCAATTAACTTAAATTAGCTTAATCCTGTATCAAATTTTAGGATTTGTAGGAATTTGGTAATGTCTGATTCTGTGGGCTAAATGGTTACATTTTTCTAAATATCTTTATAAGTATTGTATTAGCCATAATAAAAGTCCGAGTAGCTATCGAAAGGATTATTCACTTCTAATAAAAATGTGTCTTCATAGTATTATAAAATATCATGTTTTATTTAATTTTGAATTCAATTTCTAATTAATTTATTTACCAAATTAAACGTTACCCTTAATATTTTTCATCACTAATTTTAACTTTTAATCAGTTAAATTAGACTTTAACCTTTCGTTAGAGTAAATTAGAAAACTTTTAGCAAGTTTTTATAAAGCCTTATCACAAATAAAATTTAAAATTATGTTTTAGCTTTAACTTTTAATATTAATAATTATAATAAGAAAATAAATATTACTTCAATTAGGTAAAAAATAATTTTTTCTTTTCAACATTCACATTTAAGAGGTTGATTTTCAATATTTCTTTTAAAATTGTAATTTTATAAAAAGTAGAGTTGTAAAATTTTGGTGTAGCCTTGCAAAGCCTCAAGCTAAAGAAATAAACTCACAGTTTTACAATCTTAACGTATTAAGACGATAGTATTCACTATGAGCAACCTTTTCTTGCTGAAGGAGTTGTCATTAAAGGAAATTATTATAAATTTATAATTAGCTATCTAAGAAGTTACTGTTAGAGTAAGAGAAGTGAATTAAATTCCACCATGCTAGATTATTATCACCTTTTTAGAAATTATTAATTAAGTGGTAAATCCACAAGGTATATATAATAGACTTTTATATCATCGTATAAACACGCTCATAAAAGGAGTGACCGGTACCTGCATGTGTTAACTCATGGCGATAATTCTTTTTAAATATAACCTTAACTATAATACTAAAACTAATAAATAATCGATCATTTCATAGTACATAGTATGAGTCTAAGAAATAACATCAGTTCCTTTTATCTTATCAAATATACAATCTATTCCTTAATTAAAAATCAAGTCGAAAATATATTTTTAAAAAAATTAAACAAAAAATTAAATGCAAAAAATTTTAAAAAGTAATAGCATTTATTGAAGGTTTATTCTTTTTATTTAAGATAAACCAATTATTCTGTAAATAGAATCTATTACCTTAAAATAATTTAAAAATGATTAATTAGCAATAGGTATTATGAGCACCTTTTATCATTATATTTATCTAGGATGTCTAGGACTTCATAATCTACCTCTATTTTTGCAAAGGCTAGTTTTTTTACATCAGAAGTACCTTCTATTTATTCAACATCGCCACTACTCTTTGTATATGTTAAGATCTTACTTAAAATATGTTTACTTTTCCCTTGATCGGAAATTTAATTGCATGAGTAAACTTGATCTTAAAAAAGAATAATTACGTTTATTCTTCCGTGTTCTCAAATAACTTAATAATGAAGCTTCGTTTTTAACCATCAGCAGAAAAAACACCTGCAGTTACTGTTTCATAATAAATATCTGCAGCATCACGATGAACCAGAATTAAATACAAATAATTATACTCCCTATCCATTGGTAAGTTTAATATTTATGTTTGAAGGTCATTATAAATAAATAATTTACTTAAAGGAATGAAAAGTAAATGCAGTTAGCTTAATTAATTAATATTTATTAATTTAATTTTTATTATTAAAAGTTGAGTAGTAAATGACTTTTGTATCCTTCAAAAGAGAAAATTATAAATTCACAAAGCTCAATGAAAAAAGATAATTTTATATTGTAAATTTAACTAATTTTTAATGATTATTTAATTCAGATGATTATCAAAGAAATATATTTTTCATTGGTATAAATGAAATGGCAAGGTTATATAATCCTCCACTGCTCGGCCCCTCAATTCTAGCAACTAAATTTATTTGTATAAATAAATTTCTTAAACAATTAAGATACCAGTTTGAAGGATCTATATATCCCTGCAATAGTTGCTATAACCTTTTTAGGGCTTCATCACAGCGAAGTTATAATGAGAAAATTTACTTGGACCATCCTATGTAAAGTTACTTATAAAAAGATAAACTTACGTCCTTAGTTAACGCGTTAATGTAAATCAAATTACTATCAGTTAACTCAACGCAAGTGAAAATGTTAAGTTCGTCAGTTGTTGAAATTTTGACATTCCTAGATCCCAAAACTATTTGATCAGCCATCACTCTATATTCAAATCTCAAATCATACTCTTTAAACGAAAAAAATATTTTATATTGTGCGACTTAAAAACAAATATTTTGAATGAGATTAAGATTTAAATAAGATAATAATTTGAATTTTTTATAGCAGTTTAGGAGAGTATAAAAGAATTCAAGATTTTGAGAATGCTGGTGGAGGAGAACTTACTTTAGAGAGTAAATTAATTATTAAATGAAGATAAAGATGAAGTATTTAGGTATAAGTTATATAATCCATTCGAAGATATTTTAGATGATTTTATTAAAATCTTTATACTTTTAGTATCTTTGCTTCTGTATGTTTTTTGTTTAAAAATATTAATTAAAGATATGATCAGCTAGTCTTTTATGATGAGCGAGGCTAATTAAATATACCAACTACCATATTAGATAAGGGATACTCTTTTTAGAGCCTCTATCTTTCGTTCCTTACCATTCTTTTTATTATATTTTATATGGACCAGCATGAGAATCAATTCCGATCTCAACAAGAGGATCAGGCTTTGCAAGTCGCTGCCTGCGTAGGGCAATCGTCTCTGATATCTCTCCATTTGAAGCCTCTCTGTCTTAGAGAGAGCGTGAGCTAATGGCTACTAAAAGATATAGGGTATTTCAATATTTAGCAGATAGGTCTAAGAGAGTTCTCTGCTTCTGGAAGTCAAGTCAAAAATCCGATCAATTGAAGTAAGCCTTCATGATAATATTTTGTACTGTCCTTGCCAACTCTCGTCTATCCATGCCATCTGGATACTAGTTTTCTTTAATATCAATCTCTTGTTCGCTTATAAGACAGACACTTTAAGTCCTCCTATCATTCTCTCAATTTCAACATGCTTTCCGCCTTATTTCGACAAGTTGTCCTTCAGCCGAGTCTACCAAACATTAAAGGTAATAATTAAATAATTAACTCTTATAAAGAGCTCTTACAATAGCAACATATAGGAGGGCAGACTACAACTTTGTCCTTCTTTGCCATGGCTTTACACAACTAGAATTTTGTAAAATTGAGAAAGAAACGACAAAAGCAAAATAATTATTTTAGTTATTTTTTTAAAAATAATTTTTAAATTAATTAAAGGCGACATTAAATTAAAATTGTCTTATTTCAGGTTTAGAAAGATTTTAGCTCCAAATGACTGAATTATATTTTAACTATAATTAAAATAATTTGAGGCTTAAATAGTTATTTTTCCTCTAAAAGTAAATTTATATTGATTATTCTAATTTCTTCTTATTTTTTAATTATCTTTCTATAAACTAGTTCGTGAATTATATATTTGTCTTTTAAATTTTGAAATAGGGACATAAATAATCCAATTAACTTACTGAAATTTAATTAGTTTTTTAGTCTGATACTTTGGAAAGATATTGAAAAATAAAATTGATTATTACTTAGAGGTGCTTTCATTCTTATTATTTTATGATAAAAGACTAATGTAATTTATATTTTAAGATTATTAAGATTTAATATTTATTTAAAACTTTAATATTTTAATAAGATATTAAGTATATGATTTGTGAATGATGTTTATATAAAATATGTAGGTTATGTGTATATGGACATGTCCTTTGTAGGACTGTTAATCTAAGAGCAAATTTTAAGAAAGATAAAGTTTACACTTAAAAAATCGTAGAATAAAGTGTTTTCTGAAACTGAATTAAAGGCATATATTTCTACAATGAATATATTTATTTAAATCCCAATTCACTGTAAAATCTAGTAAGAAGAAACTTTATATCTTACTTAGAAAGAGTGCTGTAATTTCTCAGAAGAACATTTCCCATTTCCTAAGGACTGGATAAAGAATGAGCCGTATACATTATAAGCCAAATTACATAAGGAAATCGTTTAAATATAGCTGATAATTAAACTAGAAATTAAATTACAATGAAGCTAATTTGTGACATGGGAGCCCAATATTAGTAATTATTAAAGCATTGAGCGCAGAATAAAAATTTAAGTACTTTATATTCTTGTAATATTTTGGGGGGGGCACTTTCTCTAAAGTTATAAGTGACATAGAAATGACACTGAAGAAATAGAGATTATAAATGAATAGAACATTTTAAATCATGCTGAGAAGTGATATGAAGTGAGATGCTGAGAAATTCAATTATGTTTGGCTATCGAGTAAGCTGCATATCATGTGGTAAATCAGACATTTAACTTTCACAAAGTTGCAGCTTCCATTCATTATATCCAATCAGAGATTTAATTTAATTCTTAACTATAATTTTAACATATTTGGATTTACTAAACTACTTATTAGAAATTGACTAAAATATAATTATATAATTGCAAAACAAGCACTGCTCTAGGCAAGATTCTTACCATAGTTAAGTAATTAGAGAAAATTCGTTCTAAAATCAAGGTAAACGCTTCAAAGAAGGCACATAAACTTGTGTTAACTCATAATTTATTTAACAAAAAAAGGGTTTTTGTTTCAATTCTAATAAATTTTTTCCTTCTCCTACTTTATGTCATTAAAAATCATGAGACAGGTAAGAGAGATTTAAGATTTCCATTTCATAAATTACTTACATGTATTAAAAATAACGAATCAAATTAATTCAAATTTGTAAACTACACTTATCAATCTACATAAATTTGAGGAAGTATTTTCATTTATATGTAACAATTATCTAATGCTCTCCTCCTATAATAAATTAAAAGCTTTTAAATTAATATACTTTAAGAGAATATTATAATATGTTTTAATACTTGTAGGCTGAATCAGAGTTTATGTCCATAATGAATCTATTTGGCTAGCTTGATCCGGACTAAATAAATTAAACTACATCTAGAAGTAAACTATGCTATCCAAGTTAAATAAATAAGAAGTTAGAAGTATTATAAAATTAATTTTATTTTCTAAGCCAAAATTTAATTCCCTAATTTTATATATGTTGCCTTAGATTTTAAATAAGAAGTAAAATTTAATTTGATAAAGAAATTTAATGAAACAATGTTCTTCTCTGATTAATTTTAAAATTATTTTTTAATTAGTGATTAATGCAGCCGGTATTGCTAAATTTTCCTTAAATGAAATAAATTAATTGTAATATATACGCAAGATTTTAAATAATTATTTTTGATTTAGCAATATAGAGAGTATCTGTTAAATCGATTGAACTAATTGTGACAGTTTTATTAAGTTTCCCATTGGTGGAATTAATTATCATAACTCCAAAAGTAGGTCCTAATATTCCAAATAACTGTTTACTCTTGTCTAGATAAGTAAATTTTAAGACGTAGTAATATATGTGGAGCCTGAAATCTCATACTTGTAGTATAGATACAATAAATATAAAAATAGAACAAATTCTTATTAAAAATATATTAATTAGAAATATTTTATAATGGATTAAAAGAAAGTGATTTCATAAATTTACATATTTTTTATAACTTTAATAATGATTTAATAATTTTCCTTCATTTTTAGTAATTTAATTTTTAAAATTATGAATGATAAAAAACATTTATAAGTTGAATAGAAAATAAAGCTTCAACATATAACAAGCAGTATTAAAAATGAGAAGCTATTTATTGCTAAATTAATACAATGGCCTATAATCTACTTTGATGTTTCAATTTAACAAAAATGCTATAATTTTCACATTTTAAAACTATAAGGATTCTAAGATAAGAAAAAAGCAAATCATTAATAAGTCGTCATAATTTAAAATCCCTGATGTAAATTTAAACCAAACATAATTAAATGGAGCTCCCAATTATTAATTATTGTGAGATAAAATTAATTGTAGAATTGAGTAAAATGAATAAAGGAATTCTTAAGATATACTTCAAGAGGAAGGTTTGATATTTAAAATTAGGGTATTTAATATAGTTTGTATTAAAATATCTGGAGTTTTACAATCCCCATCTGTCCCTCTCTTTTGCTTAAAATTCCTAGTGGAGATTATCCCCTAAAATGCATTAAAAATTTTCTATTGCAGGTGGAAACATTAATAAGGGGCTAAAAATTTAGCATAAGTAGAATGCAATAGTTTGCACTCACCATACTGGGCATATTGCTAGGGTTCTGACCTTCCTTGAATTAGGAAGTTTCTGCCATTCACTAGGACTCCATTGCAGGATCTCAATAAACTAGTCATAGAGTCCGTGGTCTCTGACAAGTGTCTGATCTCTGATCGATCCACATAACTGTATGCTCGTAAAATAGGATCGATCTGTTCCTGACTTCCAAAAAAGAGTTTTTATCATCTGACAAGAGCTATAGCCTCTATTTTATTGCCTTTTACCGCTATCACTAAACAATATTACTTTATCTTATCAAAATTTGAAGCAGCTCAATGAGCAATTCCAATAAAAGTCTATTAGAAACATTTTTAATCATTTGAAAATGTGAGTTTGAATTTAATGTGAGCCCATTTAAATAATAAACTTTCATTAGGAATAAAATTATTTATTTTTTCAGAATTTCCTTTATCATAACATATTTATTCTTGAAATAATAATCTTTTTCTTTGAATTTTTTTACAAATTAATTTAAAATTCAATCTTTATTTAAAATTTGATAGATAATTAAAGTAGAATGCTTGTATATTTTTTATTGTATTTTAAATTTTAATAAATGTGCAATACTTCCTCCATTTTACATAGTCATTGACTGTATCAACTGCTGTCACAAATAATTTAAATGGGTAGACGTAGGTCTTAGGAGCTCCATTATAATTTTAATTTTATTTATAAATTAAAAAATGAATATAGGTTTGAAATGTAAACTGGCCTCCGTAAAACAGTTGCTCTCCGTTTTTTGAAGTTACGATATCTTTCATTTCATAATCTCCAGAAGCTCCAAAGCCCGTGTAAATCGGATATTTAGGCTAAGTACACTCCGATGCTACCCCTATTTATAAGAATGAAAGCAGTATTAGAAAATGCATTAGTTAAGATTAAAATATCCGCAATAGGTCCATAGAGAGAAATTACTAGATAATATTTGAAATCTACTGTAAATTTTAAAATTTAAAAAATAAATAAAAATCTTGATAAAAATTACTATTTAATTATGTTGCCATGAAAAATAGAGTTACTCAAGAGCATATAACTTTAATTTCTAGTTTAAATACTTATTTAATATTGGTTATTTAAAAATTGATTGTATTTTATTTATATATGAATTGTAAAGGAAAGTTTAGTAAATTTTAGTTAATAAACTTCCTAGTTATGCTATTTTAAATATCTCGATGCATATATTTTTTTAATTTTTTCAACAATTTTTCACTAAATGGTCTCTGAAATTTAATTTTTCAAAGATTTCTTTGATAGATACAACTTTATTGAATAAACCATATTTTTAAATTTGATTATATTTTTAATATGCAAAAAATGTTGTTAATTATTTAGAAAGAAAACTCCTTCTTTTCTTTGAGCTTCAATTAAAGAAAAATGACTTCTAGATAGCTCAAAACTGTTCTCTGCAATTCATTCATTTAAATATGGATTAAATTAATTTAATAGTGAGTAACTGTTGCAAAAAGTATGCCAAGAACTTCCATTGATAGTTTCAGATATCAGAATTTCATTTAACTTTTCAACCTTGATTTTTGCTTAAAATATGTTTTATTTCTAAGACATTAATTTTAAATTTATTTAAATGAATTTACCTTATATAATTTGATGTATGATCTTCTTCTGAAGGATGTAAAATTTTATAGTTAAACTTGCTTAATAGTATTTTATATTACTAATAGACAAAATTGCAGATCTGGAATGTCGAGGATGAATTTGAGTTCCAACTTATTATATTCCCAATCATCGATTTTATTGAATTTTAAAATGATTTTTTCTCCTCTTTTAAGAACTCAATTTCTCATAGTTTAAAGATAAAAATTATTTATTTTGTTTCCTGCATTATGATGGACTTATACTCCCTACTATAAGCTATAAGTTCAAATAAATAGTCTTGATCAAGGAACACAAAGTTAAAGTAAAATTAATTTTTTTAAATATAATTTTTGCCGGTTTATTTTCTTCAGCTTGCAGTACCATTTGCATATTTATCAAATTAATTTTAAATTAAAATTTTAAATCATTAGGAAATCAATGATGAGCAAGAAATATTTGAGTAAAACTTTGATTTTATTTTGAATTTTAATAGATATCAGCATTTTAGCAAATTAATTTAGTTGTTTAATTCCAATTTAATTTATAATAGTAAGTTATTATAGTAGATAATGCTCATATTTTTTAATGAGTTTCCACATTAAATTCTTATTTATTGATTATCTTTAATTTACAAAATTAATTGCATATTTTAAATATAAATAATATAGTTTACTATAGATTATTAAATTGCACTAAAAATACTGGTTCATTTATTATTCTTTTAAAGGCTTTATTATATTAATTTTTATTCTTTAACACAAATGTTCTTAAATTTTATATTCAAATCTTAATTAGTTTATGCCTATTAGAGATGCAATATTTGAATTACATATTAAAGATTTACTATATCCTATAATAAAAGATGTCTTTCAGTTCAAAAATATGTTACTGTCAACACTCTTCCCTAAAGATTGCTGTCACTATTTCACTGCAACTTAAATATATACTGAAAAAATGAATAATTAAATTCAATCTCTATGATAGATCAAAAACTGTTTACATATTAAAAATTAGAATAAGTTAATCATATTAAAATATGGTCAAGAGATAGTTTATTTATTGTTTTGATTTAGTAAACCTAGGATGTTAAAATTGTTTTTCTTTAGAGCTAAAGGAATAAGACTTGGCTTATTTTTATTGTTGTTTAGAGATGTCATTTAATGCTTTTATAAGTTATGTTGATGCTAGATTATTGAATAAAAAAATTATTTTCTGATATTTGTTTACTGTATATATAATTAGAAAAAAATCTTTTATAATACTTTAGTTTAGTTAGATGATTAAATTGCAGTTAGCTTGAATAGCATTACTTTAATTAAATATATTTGGCGTTGTAGGAAACTTCAGCTGCAGAATATTGAGATTGCTCCTATTACATTTATTTTACTCTTTCAACGTCTATATTCAACCCAAACTCAGATAAGTCGGTAGCCAAGTCTTCTTAAACTTTAGTATTCTAGTTATAATTTTAATGCAAGGAAACTAAATTATCTTAAGATATATCTAGCCTCTTAGTTTTGTTTAATTTCTTCTTTTTTCTTGTGCTGGAGTTTTAAGATCTTTGCTTAAATAAATTTTAATCCCTCCATAAAATACGGATTAAGAGAGAATTAAATATACTCTGAAAGGATAATTTTATAAAATCATTTAAATAATTCAGATTTAAAGAATTTAAAATTTGTTATTTTAAAGCTTATTTGAATTATCTAAAGTAAAACCTTTATGGGTGTCCTTTTTCAATTTTTTGATAATTTTTCTTGCAAAATTGCCACGATTTTATATAAAGTAACTGCTATAAAAACCACCATCCTAATTAAGTTTACATAAATGCCAAAAGCTTATCAAAATTACTCCATCTCCCACTTAATCTCGATATTCAGGATTCAAATCCGTCAGCAAAATTACAAGATACACCACTATTAAAAATTAAATTTGCTTACAAAGAAAATATCATACAAATAGTTTTTCATTCTTACTCTTCTTTTTACAATTAAAAGCATAAGATTCATAAATATTATTTCTAAATACTATTTAGAATACAGCTTCGTTAAAAATTTCGATTATTTTATCAGTGAGTGTCTTAAAGTGGTGCAAGTTCTCAATGACTATTATGAGATGTATTAAATTAAAGACAGTTATATTCAAAAGCTAAATTATGCAGTTCTATGTTAGAGTAGTGAGAGTCACTGCAAATAACAACCTCCTTATGAAAAAAGATATTGTTAAAGTAGTCACTGGCATAAATGAATAACATTTTATAAATATAATTTTTTACTAAATACTCAAAAAATTATTAGAAATAAATGATTTTTATTTAAAATTGAAAGTTTTGGGATAAATTGAGGTAGAAATTTTCGAATAGAGTATCAATAGGGGGGGGGGGCCTTTTCCCCCCCGACAAAAAAATTTTTAATAATAAAAAAAAAGGTTAATAAAAAATATGTTTTTTGGAAAAAACCTTTAAAATCTGTTTTTTTCCCCAAAATTTGGGGCCTTTTCGAACATTAAGGCCTAAATTTTTAAATCCTAATTCAGTAAGTTAGAGGTCAGCTGCACCTAAAAAAAATCTAAATTTTTGGGTTTTTTCCTTTTTTGGAAAATAAATTTTTAAAAATTTTTGGAAAATTTTTTTAATTTTTTTGATTAAAATAACATGCTTTAGCTATAACCCCAAAGAAGTAGAGTTTGAAAAATTTTAGAAAATTACCCCCCTTATTTTAAATTTAAAAAATTTTGGTTTTTAAAAATTATTGGACTTTTTCAAAATAGCGCTTTAAATTTATTTTATTTTTAGGAAAAAGCAAAAAAATATAAATTTTTTTTTAGGGGGCAGCTGACCTCTAATTGACTGAATTAGGTTTAAAAATTTGAGGCCTTAGATGTTCGAATAGGCCTCAAATAATGGAAAAAATCAGATTTGGGAACAAAAAACCTATAAACATATTTTTTACTTACTTTTTTTAAATTAAAAAATTTTCCCTGTCGGGGAAAAGGGGCCTCCCCCATCAATACTTTTCTTGATATCTTTCTTAGTGAAGTCCGTTTTATGTTTAATCAAATACTAGAATATCATTATTGAGCCACCCTTTTTGTAAAACAGATTTGAGTAAAAAATGTTTTTCCCCTAAAAACCCAAAAATAGAAACATTCATTTAAATAAAATCATATTTAAAACACTGTCACTGTCAATCTAAATAAGTTAAATGTCAATTACATTTGATAAGATTAATTTAATAAGTTTTAAATAAGGATAATTAAAGCATAAAATTGAAATGGAATTTGAATGAAGATCTAAGGAAAAGATTCTAAAGAAATAAATATAATTTAATAGATTGATTTAATATAATCCGTTCAGACCCTATCTTTCAAAAACTTTTCAGTTTGCTTGTGTAATTCCTGGATTAAAGAGGACAAACTTTTTCCTCCGTACTAGACTTTGAACTGTAAGAGCTAGAAATAGGCATTGCTAAAATCATTTTCAAAAACGTAATTTTGCTGATTTATTAAATCCCAAAATTATAGGGAAAGTTCTCGCTGCAACATACCTTTTTATAGATGGATTTTAAGCTACCTCTCTAAAAGTTAGTCAAAATACGAAGAGCGGGGGCTAATTTTAGCTTCCTAGCCACAGGTAAAAAATTGGACTGAACAGATAATAATTTCAAGTATAAATTTCTCGATTAATTTTTATCAAAATACATAATTTGTTTAAAATATTTTTGTGAATTTGATGCTTACAGAATTGAAGTTTATGAGACATGAAATGCAAATTTATTTATTTTTTTAATTGGATAGAATCCTTTCATCAAAGATCTTATCAAAGAGTTGTACATCACTTTTTGTTTCAAGGATTAAAAGTAAACCAAAATTCAAGTTTTGAATTTAGAGTGAATGATCAATATTTTTTATTATGTCAAAAAATTTCTTAATAAATATTAAATTTATATAATAACATTAAATGCAATATATTAATATTTCTTAAATTAGAGATCAATATCAAAATACCTGAAACATTATTTGAGAACTATATTTACAAAGGTTAATGAGAAATAGGAAAGCAATAATTGATAACCCTATGTTCTAAATCGGATTAGTGCTTTCATAACTTTGATAAATTATATATTGAAGTATAGGAAAGTATTTATAAGAAGAAAGATTTTAAAAGATATCAATTTGCTGAAGTTGCGTTTAAGAAGCTACTTAACCACTGTTAATGATTTTATCAATAATTGATTTGGGGATAATGTTCATGTTGGAAATATCAAAAGGTTCTAAAAACACGCAGTGACCCCCGTGGGGAAAACTAAAATTAAACCCAAAATTTTAAAATTTACGATAAGTTGAGCAAACTTAGTAATTCCCAAAGAATTTCATTGAAACCCTAAGAAAATGCTCATTATAAAAAATATTTTTTTCATACTTAAAGTGACGAAAGTTTAAGCTTGGATTCCCGAACTTGTTGAACTCGCTAAATTTTTGATATCTTGAATAGTTTGACTTTCGTCTTATTGAGGAGGGATTTTTTTAGAAATTATTTGACCTTGTTAAACTGTGATGTATTTGGTTCCATAGCTAGAGCTAAAGAAATGAACATCATCAAATCTAATAGAAGTTAATTATATTTTTGTCTTTCTTAAATAATTTTGGGCCATTTTAATAAAATAATTAATTTCCTCCCCCTTCTATTTTAGTAAATATATCTTATTAAATTTTCTTATATCATTTTGATATTTTTTTATTTAATGATCTTAATATTCAAAGAAATTAAATAAACATTATAAAGATAAGAAAATTGGTATACAGTCTTAATTTTGATTTCGAGCTTTGAAAAATGCAAACAGAAACTTAAGAGATGTGTTGCCCCTCATTCATGATTTAAATTCCAAAGAAATCTGGTATAGGAAATTAAATTTAGATAAACGAATACTCAATCTAGAAAGCCAAACTCGCAATAGACTTCTCGGTTAAAAATAATATATGATACAAATATTAAAAATATAGCAATTGAAATTTGGTCTTATAACAAACATGAATAAATGCCGAGTAATAGTTACTCTTGCTCCAATTCTTATTAATGGTTGCTATCTACAATCCAATTATGATTTTATGCCAATGTAGGAGTATTATTGGCATTTATGATAATTTTTATCAGTGAGAAAATTTAATTTAGTAATTCTTTATTAATGGTCTTTAATATATTTTGCCAAAATAAAATAGAAAGCAGCGAAAAGTCTTGCCCACTCGAAATAATGGATGGATCTGAAAAGTTGAGGTTAATTAAAAGATTTCTATTGAGTATGTATGAAACATTCCAAGATTTGACTAAATTTTTAAGCTCCAAACCATAATCAAATACTTTGAAAGACAGACTCTTTATATCTTTTATCCAACTTATATTTGAAGGAGAAATAAAAAAGAGTGTTTATTGCGTGGTTAAATTGAATTAAAACAGAACCGTTGTTATAAATTCGTGTTATTCTAGGCGAAATAAAAATGTCTTTAATTATTTAAGAGTCGTCTGGAAAAATGAAAGTTCCATTTCTCAAATCTCTCTGTATAACTTATATACTAAGCGTGAATTAATTAATAAATGAAAGTTTAAGATTTAGGTTTGCTATTCTGGTCGCTTAAAGTGAATTATATTGAGTACACTCCAATTTTCTGATATGTTGAAGGGTTCATAATGATAACTCCATCAACTATTGAGCTGTCAAGTTCTTCAATATGTGCAGGGTAGATTGAAAGAATAACTTTGTCTCCTTAGTCATCTTATATTTATGGAATTCTAAATTAAGCATTAACTTCGTCTGAGTATAATAAAATCTATTTGGGAAGCGCAGGATCGAAGTAAGGAGCTGTATTAAATATAATATTTTAGATAAGCGAAGATGAATTTGTCATTATAAGTTTGAATTTGATTTTAGTAGATTCCTTCCACGGAGAATCTAAAGTAGCTATTATTTATACAGTATAATAACCCATGTCAATGTCATTTACTGAGATGATGCTTATAATTGGCTCTTAGTAGTTGATCATTATAAAAGAGGCTGGAATTTGAACGCCAGATTGTAATTTGCTCACTATTAAGGAGTAATTGATTCCCTTAACACAATATTAGTGTTGTGTGTATAAGAAATTATCAAGTATAATGATTTTTAGGGGACTTCCAATTATATACTCCTAAGTGCCAATTAAAAATAATTAAAGGAGATACTAAGAAAGTTTCTTATGGGCATTCCAATGGCTTAATATCAATTTAAAATCATTTTATGTTGATATTATGATTTTTAATTTATCAAGTGATATCTAATCCTTAATTAAGAACCCAAAAGTTTAATAATAAAATTTTAAGTTTTCTTTTATGCTTTAATGACTTTTTAAATAAAAAGAAAGGTTTCTGGAAAAAAAAAGGTAAAAGATATGAACTTTATGAAATTTATATATTTTTAAGTGAACATCAACATTAGAGTTTTTATATTTATGTGCAAAGTCGGGCCTTGAAAATTTACAAATCTCACCTTGTTTTAAGAAGAAAATTATCTTATGTTTAAATTACAAAATATTTAAGATCAGATAGTGAAGCTGTATTAAAAAGTAAAATTTATTTAGTATTCAAAAATTTTATTTGAACCAATAGCAAAAAGTGTAAAATAAATTATCAATTGTTCAAGAGAGTGTAATGTTCTTCCAATTAAATTTTAACGAATTTGTGGAATCTCAAAATAAAATTTAATTCTATAATCTAAGGTGCCTGTATCTTAAATACCGAAGTCTATTAAAATATTGCTAATTTATTATAAATGAAATTTCTAAGTTAATAATCGCATTTAAATCATAAAATTAGGTCTCAGATATTTTTTAAAGGAAATTTATAAACAAGGATATAAAATGATTATTCTCTTATTAAATCTCTTTTATTAAGAATAAATAATTAATAAGTTAATTTTTTAAATATTGATGGAGACAGTTATATTTTCAGCTGCTGTGTAGTTAAACAGACAGAGGGTTGTATCATATCTAAGAATTGTGAGAAAGTCTGGTAGATTAATGACTGAGGAAGTTGAAGCTTTAATTTCCTAAATTGCTTTGTAGATATTGTATTGACTGAAAGTGAAGTCAGAGTAGCTGTCGAAAGGATTACTCACTTCCAAAGTATACTTGTCTTCATAATTAAACCTATTTGTTTATTGAGAAAAAAGTAATAAATCAAATCAAATTAAGATTTGTGCCATAATTTATTACCATTCAATTAAGATTTAGTTTTTAAGTGAATTCCATTTATGTTACCATGTTATTAAAAGTTCATGTGGAAAAGTTAACTTTTAATTTGTTTGAGTCCTCAAGAGAGCTTAAATAAAATCCACAATCCTTCTCCATATTTAATACACTTTTCAACTGGTTAATTTTTTAAAACATTCAGAGAGGTGAGAAAATAGCTTTATCATAAATACTAGGCAAAGTTACATCTTCATTCTAAACTTTTGCTATCTTATTATAAATTTAGTTGCAAAATAAATATCAATTATAACTTAAATATACATTATAATTCATAGTATAAGGTATGAGACTAAGAAATAATATCAGTTGCTTTTATCTTTTAAACTATACAATCTATTCCTCAAATAAATTATACTCAAATGCATGAAGATATAAATTATAGCAGAATATAAAGTTGTGCATTAATTTATAAAAATAGATGAAATTGTTAATTAAATGCTATTATAATATAAATTAATTAATTTATTAAATCAATTAATCTTTTGTAATAGATTCTATTCTTTATAATTATTAAAAAAATAAATAAAGCAATAGGTAAGAGGAGCACCTATTATCATCATTTTTATCAGTAATGTCATAGACTTCATAGTCAATATCCATTTAGCTAAAGGTGAGCAAATCAATATAAGAATTTGGATAGGCTTGAACAACATTGTGAGTTCTGAATTTATTTGAATTGAGGGAACTTATAAATAAATTTACTTTCTCCAGTTCCTGTATTTTAATTGCAGGACTAAACTATATCTAAAATATTATTTTAAATCTGAATCTTCCTCGTAGAACTTAAGCACAAAGCTTCTTGTCTTTGTATCTATTTGGAAAATACCTCCCATCATCGCTTAATAGCCAAGTGACACGTCGCTACGATAGACTAGAATTAATTTATTTTTTATCAAAGCACTATCAAGCTGTAAGTTTAATTTTAAAATGCAAAAAAGGTTTATAAATTAAAAGCTGCATATAAGTAAAAGAAACTGAATTATATTATGTTTATTTCGTCCTATTTTTATAAAATTTTAATATATTTTTGAAGTTGAGTAGTAATAAAGCTTTGTATCAGTCACAATGTCAAACTTATAATTTATGAAGCTCACTTTTGAAATTAAATTTATCTATACTTTTATTTATAAAAATTATATTTTACAAATTAAAAATAGCAAAAAGAACTTAATATTTTAGTATGAAATGGCAAGATTATTGCTACTATCAGTAACGAGAAGCTCATTTCTAAGCAAAATTATAATTTTTTTTTCTATTTAATAAATTATGATGCCAGTTTCAAGGACCTATATATCCTTGCAATAGTTTTAATAGTTATTTTGAGGTGTCATCATTGCGTAATTGAAATTATTAAAGCTACCCGCAGTATTCTATGTTTATTAATTTATTCAATTTAAACTTACGTCCTTAGATAGAGCATTAATGAAAATTCTATATCTTGATTAATACTCCATGCATGTGAATATGTTAAGTTGGTCTGTAGCAGAACATTTTACAGTATAAGAGTCAAATCCTATTTCCTATCCAATATTCTGCTCATATTCAAATCCTAAATTTAGCAGCACATTCTTTAATTCATATAAATTTTATAAATTAGGAATTCAATTTTCTTTATAAAGAGTGTGCTTAATATAATTCAAATTATTGATAAATTAGAGTATATGAATAATAAAAATTTCGCTTTAAGATATCTAAAATAGTGCGATAATTTATTTATCCTTAAGCATTTATTGTTTGAGAACGATTTATTAACTAGTACTGAAAAAGTGGTGGTTTTTAAATTGATTATTATTTATATTCCCTAAATTTTAAAACCTTTTACTTGGTAATTTATTTTTTTTTAAAAAACATTGTTTAAGATATCTTGATTAAATAACTATAATTAGTTTATTAATTTTGGGTTATGTGAGGACTTGGAGACTTAAATCAATAGGATCTGAAAACTAAATTAAATATAGTAACACCTGAAGACATTTTACTTAGTAAGTTTCGTAGACAAGAGTATTTGAATAAAGAGGGCTTTTGAGGTAAATCTCCACAATGTATTCAAATAAATTTATAATTCAGAAGGACTTTAAAATCTTAAAAGCATTTTAATCTTACTTTTTTCCAGTCCCAAACTTCCGATAAAGAACATTACCATTGGGCATGGAATCCTAAATATATGCTACGTGATACAATAAATTTTCAATTTTCTTTTTTAAATTAGTCTAATCAATTTTATTTATTATAAATAACTTTCTCAATCAAATCAGGATTTCTATAATATAGTTCAAGTTCGTTAAAAATTTTCCACAATTTAAGAAATATTTAAATATAATAAAAACCATAATAAAACTTAAGAATTTCTTTTAGCAGATAAAGTAAACTTAAATTGCATAATAAAATTAAGATTTAAAAGAAAGATGATCATATCTTCTTATTAAAGGAAGAAATATTAAATTTAATAAAATTTTGCTTGCAAATTATAAATAAAATTAGTAGTTAAATTATTAAGAAAATGACAAGAAGTGCTGAAGGGCAAATTAACTAAAATCATTTCAAATACAAATGGTTAATACTCATAACCATAATATCAATTTTTTCAAAGGCAAAAATATAAAACAACAGCATTTAAAATAAGAAAAAAATTCAAAATATTTTTAATTCATTAGTTAGTTTATTTTATAACTTTTAATTAAAATCTATTTTGGAGATAAAAGGTGTTTCTATTAAAATTAAAATCGAGTGATTGAATTCAGGTAAAAATTAATTTTTATTAAAGCAAATAATTAAATAAATATAGAATTGATACTGATAGGCTTTATCAGTTGCTATGTTCATAATGAATCTTCTTGGCTGATTTCCTCCTTACTAAAAAAGTAATTAAAACTGCATCTGGAAGAAAACGGTGTCCTTTAAGTTTAAATAAATAAAAAAAGTTTGAGGTATTGATAAAATCAAATTTTGTTAAATTAATTTATAATTTTAATTTATACATGAATATGATCTTAAATATTAAATATGAACAAGATAAGCTCTTAAAATTAAAATAATGAGTAAAAAAATGCAAAAATAGCAGATGAAGAAGAAGATAAGTATAGAAAATATAAAAATATTTTATTAGAAAAAATAATAAAAAAAGTTGCTATTTTTATTGATTTTATAGTATTCATTGTCAATTTATATCCCGGAGATGTGATCTACATTTTATTTTGCTATAAATTTAAATGAAGTCATAGCATCCTTTATTTCAGAGTGCAAAAATTTCAAAAATCTTAGAAAAGACAATTAGAATGGGAAATTTTATTTAAATGTTAATTTTGAAGAAGAAAGCAAGAATTTAATATATTTTATGAATTTTTACATTATCTTGCTTAGAATTTAATTCTTTGAAAACTCTAAAATGAAGTTTAAATTTATAAAGAAAACCATTCAATTTAATTCTAAAGAGAGGTTCCTAAATTAAAATGTTCTTTTTATATTTCTAAGGAATTATATCTTAACAAATTATATTAATTTGATTATGTACATAAATATATTTAACAAATGAATAATGCTGCCAGTATTGCAAAAAATGATTTAAATATAAATTATTTTAATTTACAGATATTTAAAATCATGTTAATACATTTAAAATGTTAGCAATATAGAAATTATCAGTTTAGCCTAACGAAGTAATCTAAACATTTCTTATGATATTTCCATTACTATAATCGATTAGCATAACTCCAAAGATAGGTCCTACTATAGCAAATAACACTTAGCTATAGTCAATAAATGTTAGTTTTTATACCATCTATAGTTGAGAAAAGGAAGCTTAACCGAATTGGTACTATTTAATGATAAAATAATATTAACATATTTATTCTTTTTAATAAATTTATGTCTTTAAAATTTATTGATAAGTATAATATACAGGATTAACTTTATTATTTTTACTTATTTAGATTTTAACCTACTTATAATAAAAATTAGTCCACATTAAGGGTGATCTAATTTCAAATTTGGAGCTCTATTTACATATTTTCTTTGCAAATATAAATATAGTATTGATTTCCCTCTTTTCTGGTTTGATTGTAGCCAATATAAATCTTAAAATTTGGATTTCAATATATAATTTTATGAATAAATTAATGATTGCTAAATGTTTACTTTTATAAGAAATAAGTTTGAAATCTCTGTGATAAATATATTAGAATAAAGTTTGGGAATACTTCTTCCAGAATACTTTGTCATTGGTTGTGTCGACTGCTGTCACAAATAATTTAAATGGATACTTTAGATACATACTATAGCAACAAAGTAATAAGTTAATTGACTTTTAATTATAAAATATTTATAGAATACCGGTGAAGAGTATAATCTGCCCTCCGTAAAAAACTTGCTCCCCGCTTAATGAAGATGTGATATCCATCATACTGAAATCGCCTGGAGTTCCAAAGCCTGTGTAAATTGGATACTTTGGCTGAGTGCACTCAGATCCTTTGCCTATTTATAGTAATATGAGAAACTGAAGAACAGCAAAAAGCTCATAACCTAAAACCCTCTTTATTTTCATTAAATCCTTATAAATTTAATATTTAAATCTATCAAATATAATATATTATTATTTAATAGTCATTTTTCAATTTTAACTCTTTTGTAATTAATTTTCAAGAGATTTGGAAAAATATCTTCTTAAGTAATTATGAAAAAATTTAAATTAAAGAGGTTAATCCTTTTACACACTTACAGCTTGATTCTTTGTTAATTAATTACCTTAAAATAATCCTGAGATTTGTAGCAAACATAAAATTATCAAATCTCTCAGGACAAAATGGATAAGTATTAATAAATAGAATGGAGGTAAATGATATTATTCGATCATTTTTTTTTAAATTATAAAATAGTAAACTAAATTAGCTATTAAATTTTCAATATTTATTGTGTTTAATGAATAAAGGTATATAGTTAAGAACAGATAAATATCTTTCATTTAGTAAATTGCCTATTTGTTATATTTTCAACAATTCGATTTTTTATGTTTTTTTTTTCCTCATTAACATTTAACATAAAATATAGGATGCTAAAAATGTTAAATTTTAGTTTAATTATAAATGTGAAGTTATTAAAAATATAATATAATTTATAATTAAATTAAAATTCATTAAAGTAGTGAGAGTTAAAAGTAAGTCCAGAATTGAAATAACTATTAGAACATTCTTCTATTAAGCTTAAAATTTTAAGAGCTTTATATATTTCTAACTTTTGAAATTGGAGCTCTATGCTCCGAATTATAAGAGAAATATGCTCAAGAAATAGGTTAATTGTAAAATTCATTAAGTGCAGGCTCCTTATTTTGCAACTAAGAAATGTATTAAGATTCATTAAGAAAAATATCTTATTAATTTATGATTTCTCGAAGATGCAGAAAAGAGGGGTTTTTGCTCCAATAAGACGAGAAAGAAACTTTATACTATAGCCTCCAGATCTTATGATAGAAACCTCAAAACATATTTCAATCAAATTTATCGCTTGAGTAACTAAAATTTATTTCATTTAGAACAAAGACTTTTAATTTTGGTTAGATATCTTTAATTATATATGTGAAGGAGAAATAAGCAATAAACATTATAATTTAATATTTAAATTAAAATTAACAGTAAATATTAATTAATTTTTATAAAATAAAAATCTAATTTTTAAAATAAAATAATTGAGATTCACCACTTATAAATCCTCGATATGCAAATAATACTCTCCCATTTTAAAATGATAATTGTATAATGCATCAGAGTGCTGTCAATTGACAAAGAGTAGGTTCTTATTTCATAGAAAATTATATTTTTAACACCCTATTTTTAAATCGGAAAGATTTATTAGAGTAGTCACTTTTCACTTTTAGTTAAAAAATTTCATCCCCATATTTGCTCTAACCAACTTTATGTGAATATCCAAACTATCTTTATTTAGCTTAAAAGATATTAAATTATTATAGCAATAAGGGATTACCAGTAAAATTTTGAAGCATTTCAATGATTATCAAATTGTAATAAAAAAGGGTAATTCTCTATATGATGAATTAGATAATCAAATTTATTTTAAGCTCAAGAAGAAAATTTACTGCTTTAGGTTTGTAAACTCGAGAGATTGAATTTAGTTTTCTTTAGAGCAATAGGAAGAAGTCGTGAGTCCATATGTCTTTGATTATTGTTTAGCGCATTTATGTTACGATGCTAGACTATTGTCGAAAATTTAAACACATATCTTGAAATCATTTTAAAATATTAAATTGGAAAATCATAATAAATTTTATGAGGAAGGATTTTCTAGAAAATGACAGAGATGAAAATTATTAAAAGTGGAAATTTCACTCAGGATTTTATATATCTAATAAAATAGCTTAGGACTTAAATTAAAGATGAAAGACATTCGAAGAGTTAGGTTTATATGAAATAATTAGATTAGAATGGAACTTAAAACATCAAAATATTCTTAATTCAAAACTACTAACAAAAAATTCTATCCTCATTTAATACATTGATTTAATCATACTTTTGTAGAGTTAAATAACGATTTTGAGGTCATCTTGAATAACATGACTTTAAAAGATAAAAATATTTGGCGTTGTAGGAGATTTCTGCAGAATAATGTTTAGATTACTCCTCTTGCATTTTTTTGACTTTTTCAACATCTATTTTTAATCCAAAATCAGAAACGTTTGTAACCTGGCTCTCTTAAAATTCATGACTCTGGTTTTAGCTCTAGGAAACTAAATTATCTTAAGATATATCTAGCCTCTCAAATTCATTTAGCTCTTCTTACTCTTTTTTTCCTTTTGATATTTTAGATCTTTGTTTTAGTAATTAATAAAAATATGAAATAGAATAAAATTAATATTATATCTAACTAAAATCTAAAAATATTTGAAAGGACATTTATTTAATTAGAAATGATAAAATTATTTATTGATTTTCAATGAATTCTTATTTTAAAATTATCTAAGATAATATTTTGTTGTGAACTTGCTTTTATCTTATTGGCAAGGGTTTTTGTAAATTTTGTGACGAATTTATATAAAGTAACTGCTATGAAAGCGGCCATCCTAATTAAGTTTACATAAATTGCCAAAAAGCTTATCAAAATTACTCCATCTCCCACTTAATCCCGATATTCAGGATTCAAATCTGTCAGCAAAATTACAAGGTACACCACTATTTGGAAAATAGCTTCGTTTAAAATTTCGATTATTTTATCAGTGAGAGTCTTAAAGTGGTGTAAGTTCTCAATGACTATGATGATATGGAGGAGATTGCACACAGTTATAATCGAAAGCTAAATTATGCAGTTTTGGGATATAGTTGTGAGAGTTAATGCAAATATTAATCGCCTTATGAAAAAAGATATTGTCAAAGTAGTCACTGGCATAAATAACTTTTTATAAATATACTTTTTTGCATACTATTCTTTACTTTTAAAATAAGATCACATTTTATAAAAGTTGAAAAGATAATAAATTGTGGAAGGAACTTATCGAATAGAGTATCAAAACTTTTCTTAACTTCTTTCTAAGTAAAATCTGTTTTATGTTTGATTAAGTACACAAAAATCATTATAGAGCCAACTATATATCCAGAAAATGTAAAAACTGTTACAACCAAATCAATACTAGAAACATTCATTTAAATAAATTAAAAATTATATTTAAACACTCTCACTGTCAATCTAAATAAAATTAAAGCAAAGGCCTATTGAAAAGCTTAAATTTTTAATTTGAGATAAATGAAACTCAATAAATTTAGAATTAAAATTTTATTGAAGATCTCAGTTTTTAAAGATTTTTTAGAGAAAAATAATTTCTTTATTTACTTTAGAAATTTCTCTTAGAAATCTAATATTGAGTATAAATTTATTTTAAATAATATCATATTTAATTAATAAGTTACAGAATTGAAGTTGATGAGACATGAAATGCAAATTTAATTTATTTTTTTAATTGGATAGAATCCCTTCATCAAAGATCTTATCAAAGAGTTGTACATCACTTTTTGTTTCAAGGATTAAAAGTAAATCAAGATTCAAGTTTTGAATTTAGAGTGAATGATCAATATATTTTATTATGGCGAAATACTTCTTAATAATTTAATAAATTTTTGAAATGGCATTAATTTAAATAAATTTATGCCTTTAAAATTTGAATCAATATCACGATACCTGAAACATTATCTGAGAACTATACTTACAAAGGTTAATGAGAAATAGGAAAGCAATAACTGATAGCCCTATGTTCTATATCGGATTAGTGCTTTCATAACTTTGATAAATTATATATTGAAGTATAGGAAAGTATTTATAAGAAGAAAGATTTTAAAAAATATCAATTTGTTGAAGTTGCGTTTAAGAAGCCACCTACCCACTGTTAATGATTTTATCAATGAATGATTTTGGGATAATATTCATGTTAGAAATATCAAATAGGTTTTGAAAACACGCAGTGACTCCAGTAGGGAAACTCAAATTAACCAAATTTAAGTTCACGATAAGTTGCAGCAAACTTAGTAATTCCCAAAGTAGTTTCATTGAAACACCGAGGAATATGCTCATTATCCAAAATATTTTATTTCATACTTAAAGTGACGAAAGATAGAGCTTGGATTCCCGAACTAGTTGAACTCGCTAAATTTTTGATATCTTGAATAGTTTGACTTTCGTCTTATTGAGGAGGGATTTTTTTAGAAATTATGAGTCCCTGTTAAACTGTGATGTATTTACTTCCATAGCTAGAGCTAAAGAAATGCACTTCATCAAATCTAATAGTGATCTAATAAAATGGCTAAATTGAATCATATTATTTATTCAAGATTCATATATAATAATAAGAAAATGGCTTTTTCAAAAGAGGTTTATAGATAAATGAGAGATGTATAGAATTAAATTTTAGTATAAGACATAAAAACAAATAGCTAATAAATGAAGGAATTAATTTTACTCCTAATTTAAAAAATTCTACTTTCAAATTTTTTATCAATAGAAATAATAATACCCAACATCTAAGATAATTTGAATGATTATTAAATCTACTTAATTCGTTCTTCATCAACTTTCCAGAAAAAGAAATAAGTAATTTTGGAAAAGACTAAAATAAGAATACCATCATATTTTTAATTGATGAAAATATAATGGTCACTTTATTATTTATTTGAGATTTTGTACTTAAATCAATTAATTTTAATATTTATTATAGTGATGAAATAAAAAAATAATTACTTTTATAAAATAGAGAGAAGCGAAAATTCTTGCCCACTCGAAATAATGGATGGATTTGAAAAATTGAGATTGATTAAAAGATTTCTATTGAGTATGTATGAAACATTCCAAGATCTGACTTAATTTTTAAGCTCCAAACCGTAATCAAATACTTTGAAAGACAAACTCTTTATATCTTTAATCCAACTTATATTTGAAGGAGAAATAAAATAGAGTATTTATTTCGTGATTGAACTGAATTAAAACAGATCCATTGTTGAAAATTCTTGTTATTCTAGGCGAAATAAAAGTGTCTTTAATTATTTAAGAGTCGTCAGGAAAAATGAAAGTTCCATTTCTCAAATCTCTTTGTATAACTTATATACTAAGCGTGAATTAAAAAATAAGTGAAAGTTTAAGATTTAGGTTTGCTATTCTGGTCACTTAAAGTGAATTATATTGAGTACACTCCAATCTTCTGATATGTTGATGGATTCATAATGATAACTCCATCAACTATTGAACTGTCAAGTTCTTCAATATGTGCAGGATAGATTGAAAGAATTACTTTGTCTCCTTAGTCATCTTATATTTATGGAATTCTAAATTAAGCATTAACTTCGTCTTAGTATATCTAAATCTGTAAAGGAAGCGCAGGATCGAAGTAAGGAGCTGTATTAAATATAATATTCAATGGTATTTAGATTGGTGAAGAAAAATTAATAAATTGTCAATTTAATAATCGAAAAGATTGATTTTTATTTTGTATTTAGTTTAATGATTCTCATTTTAATAAGAGGACTTGCATTACGAATTCTTAAAAATCTTCAGCATAATGAGAAACATATGGACCTAATCTTCTCAATTTTTAAGTAATCTTAATTCTTTTCCTAATATTATTAAACAAGCTACTGTTATCTAGATTTTAATCTGGTACAATTGGGCCTAGAGGCAAAACCTTCTACTGGTTCTAAATAGACAAGGGAAAGAAAAATAAGGGGAGGATAAAAAGTCTAGTAGTAAAAGCTAAATCTGCGATTAGACTAAAAAAATTCCCAACTATGTTCGATATTATAGTTAAAACCCAAGCTTATAAGTATTAAGAATGGCATTCATATCCACAGAGTGACAGGGAAAAAAAAATATTGGGGCATTAAAATATATATAGATCTCAAAATATTTCATTATTTCTTAGTGTGATCATTTTAATAAATATTTGCTTACTCTAATGAAGGTTATATTGGATTTATCAATGAATTCTAATCTATATTATTTTTGACAAGAGAGGTAATCATTTTAAGTTTGAACTTGACATTGGTTGATTCTCTCCATTCAGAATCCAACGTTGCAATTATCTCAATGGTATAAAAGCCCTCGTCTAGCAAGTTTGCAGACATAATACTGATTACTGGATCTTAATAGTTGATGGTAATAAAGGTGGCATAAATTAGAATACCTGAGTCATCTTTGCTCACAAGTAAATTAAATTTGATTCCCTTTACGCAAGATCGGTGATTAGTGTAAATGAAGTCATCTAGTAGTAATATTTTAAGTGGACTTCCAATTTCATACTCTTAAGTTCTAATTAAATAAAATATTGATGGAGTGAACAAGAAACTCTCTATCGGACAAGTAAATGGCAGCATCTTAATTAAACATAATTTATTAATAAGTTAAAATTCAAGAATATGTTTTAAAAAAATTTATTCAAATAAATTAAGATCAGAAACACAGAGACTTTGGAACTTATTTAATTTACAAAATGTTACCTTATATTTAAAAGGTTGACTTTTTAAAATGATTGAATACAAAAGCAGTTTTGAAAAATATAATTAAAAATATAAATATGAGTAAGTTAAAATTGTGACAAAACTTTTTATTTATATATAAATTACGTATTTTTTAATATTCAAGATTTCTACACAATAAATTTAATGATTAATTGTTCAGGAGAGAGTTACATTTTTCCAACTAACTTGTAATGTATTAGATTAGTCTATAAAAATAATTATAATTTATAATCTAACACACCTGAGTCATTAAAACCATACTCAAAAATATAATTTCATCAAGGTCAATATTTAATCAATCTTCATTTAAAATATAAAGCAGTTTTTCCTCATTGGATTTAAAAAATAAAATTACAAAAACACTTTTTAAAATTTTGTAAGAATTTTAGCTGTAAATAATTTAAGAATTTTTTTTTTAAATGAGATAAGGATTATCATACAGGGGTAATAATAAGATCCCCAGAGCAATTTAAGAAAATTCTAGATGAATCAGGCTTTGAGCCCAAACATCTTTAAAACTTTATTAAAATAGTAAATACTTTTTTAATTAATTGCTATGAAATAATTTTAACATTATAAACTTTGTATAAAAAATAAATATTAATGAAGAATTACGGAATTATATATAAATATTGTAGATGATAGTAGTATTTAAGGCAGCTGTAAAATTAAACCTACTAAGGGTGTAGTCGTATTTTAGAATTCCAAGAAATTTTGGAAGGTCGAGATTTGTGGGCTAAGTGGTTTCAACTTTTGAAATAGCTTTGTATGAATTGTATTGACTACCATCAAAGTCTGAGTAGCTATCGAAAGGATTACTCACTTCCAAAACATATTAGTCTTCATATTTCAAAATATACTATTTAATTTTAATTTTTGCATTTAAAAACTATTTCAATTAATTTATTAAATAGTCTGATAAAAATAGTACAGTTGATTCCTATTTAATAAGATTGTTAATCTTTTAATGAATTTAATCTAAGCAGATCGATAAAAATGTATGATATGTCTTTGATAAAATTAAATTTTTTCATCAACCACATCAAGAATTATATTTATTGATATTTTTGCCTTTATATTTATGCAATTCCCATTCATCTTTAATTTTTAATTTCAAATTTGTTGAAAGTTAATATTCTCAGAATATCTAAGATTTCTATATAAATTAATAAATCATAGTAGATTGTGTGAGTCTAAGAAATTACTTCGGTTGCTTTTATCTTCTCCACTATACAATCTATTCCTGAATTTAATTATACTCAATTTATGAAAAATCTTAATTTTTGTATTAAAAATAAATTTCTATCTTTATTAAAAATAAAATCGAGAAAGAGTGAAATGTTTATATATAATTTAGATTTTCGATGAAAATGGAAAAAGGGCATCCAATATATGTTCATGAGTGGTATAAAATTTGGACTTTTTTATTATATTTTCTATAATTATCTTTACATTTATTGAATAGAGCCCAGATCATTTAAGAATTATATATAAATACTAATAATAAAATGAAGCAAAGGAATTACAATAGAATAGCTTTAAAAATTTGCTCTTCTTAAGTTATTTTATGCATTACCATATTTCATTTAAGTTTTTTGACAGCGAAAAGAAGCAACTTTGGACTAAAACTTAACACGAAAAATAATTTGTGTGTTTTTGTAATTATTTTTCTTATCTGCTTGTTAATTTTTTTCAGGAGGAATTGTGAAAATTATTCTAATTTTTGGAAAAACTTGTTTAAATTTCACCAACATAAAAAAATACATGATTTAGTTAAAAGACCATTAAAATTATTAATCAGTAATAGGTAAGACGAGCACCTGTTATCGTTATTTTTATCTATGATGTCAAAGACTTCATAACTATCTTCCATTTACAAAAAGTTGAGTGTATCATATTAAGTATATGTAGCGCCTCCTTATGTAACATATTAAATTTTGTATTCATTCGAATCGAGAAGACTTAAATATAAATTTACTTTTTCCCACATCAGATTTTTAATTACAAGTGTAAGCTTGATCTTAAAACATAATTCTTAATATTATACGTTCAGCCCCAATTTTTCACTACTTGCTAGGAGCCCAGCTTATACAGTAAGTAGCCACTATTTTTCATCTTTTTACTGAACTTTAGAGAGGCAGCTTAAAATTCATCTATAATTGGCATGTTGCAATAACGTTCCCTTTAATTGTGAGATTTAATGATTCACTAAAATTACCTTTTTTCAATTTTTTTTAGCAATACTCGGCGGACAAGGAGCGCTTTCATTACCAAGTTTTAACACAGATGATAAGAGCCACGTCCTCGTTAGTCCAGGCAACAAAGAAACAAACTCAAGAGTTTTTGAAAAATCAGAGCTGAACTTATAATATATGAAGGAATAAATTATCCGAATGAAGATTTTTTTCAATTATAACAATATAAATGTTATCGTGAGTTATAATCCCTCCAAGATTAATCCAACTAGATTTAATTATTAAAAATAGATAAGAATTAGTTATTTTTTTAAAATATTAATTTATTCCTTTCAAAATTTTAAAAGTTGAGCTTTGTCTTTGACTAAACTACTACGATTTCATTGTAAACTTACTAAATTTGATGAGAAATTTGCATTCTTATAAAATATATATGCGATGAGTCTTGAATACAAGAAATTCTAAATGATTATTTGTACTTACAAGGAAGACTGCATTTGAATAGCTTTTTAAGATAAAAAGTTGAGTAATCGTGCTATTCTTGCAAGGATTCGAAGTTCTCTAGTACTCATAAACCTACCTCTCTATCTAAGCACTCCGAACCATTCTTCCATTGATAATTAAATTAGAAACATTTTCAGAGAACTCATCTATCCTTCAAAAGCACTATATGGTTTACCCTGGCTTTGTTTGCGAGGAATATTAATCATGACTTATTATAGGTAGAATATGAATGGATTAGAGAAATTAAAAAAAGAGATGTAAATGTTTAAGTATTTGGGAATAAATTATAAGCATCTCTAGATTAATAACTGCCTTGATCTTTAATTGCGTACTTTTGAGTCTTACTGTATCAGACTTGATTTTTACTTTTTCTGAACATTCCTTAATTATTTTAAAACTTTTCCTCTTTTCAAACTATTCTTCCGCTAATTAATTTTCATAATCTTCTTCATCTTCATCTTCTTCTTAAATATCTCTTAAAATATTTCTACTATTGCTATTACTGCTACTGTTATTGTTATTGCTACTGCTGCTAGAATTATTGGCCAGAAAAAAAATTCAAAAAAAATTATTTGTAGGATTCGAACTTTAGTGTAAAAAATGACTCATCTAGGAGTTAACCATCTGAACATCAGGTCTTCAATCAGCGTCTACTAATCAATTTATTTAAAATATCTCTTACCCCCGATTCTGCATTCGTATTCATCCTATAATAAAATAGTAGAAAATAATTATGGAATTACTTAAGCAATTATATCATAAGAAGTTTATTCTTAAAAGAAGACAAGGACTGCAAATATTATTTATTTCTAAATTGAGCAATTTCTGATCATCTAATTAATTTTCTTTTATAATCTTCAATGTTTTAATAGAATTTGACAACAAAGCTATGTCTTATTGCGTTCACAGGCTAATTACCTCCCATTATAACTTCATAATAAACATTTGCAGCTTCACGATAGACCAGAATCAAATTTAAATTAATCATAGAGCTTATTTGATTGTAAGTTTAATCTCAAAAAATATAAATAACATTTTTTTCAGTTGAATCCTATTTTTATTTTTTAATTGATGTAAAAGTTTAATAGTAAAAAAGCTTGGTATCACTCAATAGTCCAAAATTGTAGTTTTGATAACTAACTTATGAAATTAATTTTTAAAGAAAAATTTTAAATGAATATTAATTCGTATGATTTATTACTTAAAAAATAAAATTAAAAGATTAGAAATGGCAAGATTTTAGTTTCCTGTAAGAAAATTTGTTTCATATCGTGCAACAAAATTACTCTTTTACATAAAATTATATTTTAACAATTATCTGGCCAGTTAGAAGAACCTGAATATCTCTGCAATAGTGTAAATAACCATCTTCAGGCTTCATGATTGCATAATGGAAATGGTTATAGTTAGCATTAACTTACTATGTGTGTATAATTATTCATTGAATACTTACTTCCTTCGATAAAGCATTAATGTAAATTTAGCTTATATCATATAACTCTATGCAAGTGAAAATGTTAAGTTCATCATTTGTTGAAATTTTGACAAAATGATTCCCCAATCCAATTTCTTATCCCACATCCAACTTATATTCAAACCTAAAATATATAAAAATGTATTAAATAAACCTTATAATAATACTATTAATTAGGTATCAAACATTAGTGTTTTTTAAAAAGCTTTTCATAAAATTTACGTGAAGCTTCAATATCTTTTACTGCCAGACTTACCGAAAATGCACCTAAATCCATATTGCCCCCTGAAGCATATATAATTATTCTATTTCAGTAGATTATACTTTAATTTTCCGTTTAATGTCTGATTATATTTTATTACTAATCAATTTTTAGTAGTATAGATACTAATTGTTTGAAGAAATAGAAATGATATGCAAAGGAAATGCCTCAAATAATGTTAAGAACCCCAAAAGTGGATTTGTATAATTAGCTGAACTTTTAATATTAAACTTTGCAACTTTTATCCTTTTAAGCCTGATGCCTAAATCCTATAATAATTAATTTAAAACTTTTCTTACCATTTCGCATGCAAGCCAGATCAGATGGGGAAGAGAGCTTCTCCATCTGAGCCAGTCCACCCCTCCGAGCCTATCATCGACACATTCGGCAACATTCACCGTGTGCGAAAGCACTGGTGTCCCCAAGAGAGGGGGACAGGTGAATGCCTTCCGCTAGGCTCGAAAGAGCCTTGGTGGGCTGTGATCAGCCCAGGAAGGATGCTGGATGTGGTCGGTGGAGATGTAGGGAGGCTGATGGGGTGGAGATGAGGTGGGAGGAGAGTGAGATGGAGTGTGGGGCAGCTCAGATCTCTAGAAGACTCTAGAGTGATTGTCTTAGCAGCTGCCTCTAGAGAGCATCTCATCCAGTTCTCCCCAATTAGTGAGCGATTGAGCCCTCCTGATGACTTGGATGGAAGAGACGACTCTCCTGCCGGCAGATCAGGAAGCCTAGCAGTAACATTCGCTATCTTATTCTTTGCCACTGCAAAGTGCGATGGTGAAGCATTGGCACTCTTCGCTTAGGGGATCAGTCCTGTAGATTGCATTCACATCAGGAAGTGCAAAGATGATACCACATTCTGTCCTTCGAGCTGTAGCTTGTCAACTCTGAAACCCAGAACTCAAAGGTGGGAAGTAGCATAAACCCCAAAACCGAAAAGGAGAGTGGAATTAATAAAACAGACTCAGCATAAATGTCTAAAAGAAAAGTGATGATCATAATTCCAGAACCTCTATGGGGGGTCACTTAGAGGATAAGGAGAAGTTCTAAGTTATTTCGTCTTCCACGATGGATAGTTCCCGTTGACTGATCGCTCTCATTTCTGAGGAGGCAACTGTCATACTCCTAACTCTAGTCTCGGAGTGTGAGACGACATTGGAGCTTCTCTTAACTGTGGTGATTTCTCCTCATGAAACCGAGAGGGAGCTCCAATCTTCAGCGTCTCTTCGCAAGAAAGCAATGAGAAAGTCAAATTAAGCTTCTCGCTTGAGACGCAACAAATGATGCCCTTCGCTGCGATAATCTGGAACAAATCAAATGGAAGACATCTATTCAGAGCAGTCGTGAGTGAGAACGCGACTCCCATGCTCTCTAGGTTGCGATGTTCTACTAGCGAGCTTCAATCCTAATGTCTTAGAACTCTAAGACTATAGACTCAAAATTGCCAATTTGGAAATCATCAACAGAGCTCCACTGGCTTGAGAGTCTTGAGGCAAATTTCGCTAGCAGGCAAACTGCGTATAATACTAACATCGAAGGGTGGGGTCTTTACACCAGGATCCACAATGGGCTGCGTTCGTCCGGGTGCGAGTTGAATAGACTTTGGAGCAAGGCCTTTTCATATCACATGCGATTCGAAGCTTTGAGGTGTAGACCAGCAACATTTCGCTGCTCTCACGAAAGACAAATTAAACTGAAGTGATTGGGGAATTAAGCATACTCAAATCTTCCGCAGCTCGAGTGCATCGAGTGCATAAGGAATACAACTTAGGAAGCTCTCTTTGACCCAGTTCCATTACTGAGCTTCGACATGGGTCTGGATCCATTCTACAAATTCACTCCTAGACTGGATCGGCCGCCTGTCGCAGTAGCCTCTTTTGATAGCCGCGAAGATTTTCTCAACTGGCGCCAGCTAAAATTGATAAGGCCCCAGGTATATCACGGAGACCTGAAGCAGACGAACTGCTCTCATGATCTCTGCGCTGCGGTGGTAAGTGGCATTGTCAAACAAGATACTTGACCTGTTTCTCCAGTCGAGGCCCTCATCGTCCAAATAAGCAGCCAGCTCGAAGAGGAAGCTCTTGACCGTCAGGGAGTTGTTTCGACCCGAGTGGATGGCGTATACTACGCGGCCGTCGCTGAAGGATGCCGCTACCACGCTCAAGCCATATACTCTCTGCAGACAGTCGATGTATGATCTCCTTCCTGAAAAGCTCCAACCTTTTCTCAGATATGACTATGTCTGGATTGAGCTCTCGTCGATGTTGATGATGAGGCGGTTTTCACTGAGGGCCTTAATGTAATGCGATGCTGCCAGCTGCCTTTGCCACAAGCAGGAGTCCATGTTCGTCCTGACATCGAGAGAGTATGCTTTCTTATAAGACATGCCTAGCCCTGACTTCAGCATCCTCTTTAGCTTCCACATAGAGAAGCCGGGCCCAGCTACAGATTGCATTTTATCGAGAAGGACTTTGGCTGATACGATTGCCTCCTTCTTCCTCAGTCGTCGGACAACAACTCTGAGCAGCACAGCCTCTCGGCCTCTAAGCATGGGCTTTCAATCTTAAAACACTGTGCGCCTTGCCGTCTTGCCTTGGCTTAGAAGCTTGGCAAGAGCTTCACGTGTGAGGCCGAAGCGGCTCTGGAGGACTTTCTTTGAGCATGCATCATCGTGGTACAGCCTGTAAATTCGCTTTGATAACTCGTCTTTAGCGATATCGGCCCTAAGCTTCTTCGAATGTGCACGCCTTGCCTAAGAGACAATGGTTACCTTCATATTTCAATCCGACAGGCACTTACTCTTTTGGAAACTAGCATAATCTCGTCGGCTACGCTCAAGCTCGGCATGCCTTTTTCCTCCTCATGAAGTTGAGGTACCTCGGAATGAGCATCTTCTCCCTTAGAGAGTGACGAAGGTCACAGCAACTCTGCAAGCTCCAGAAGATGGGCTCTCTCTGCCTCAGACAGCACTCCCTCATCTCTCGAAGCTCCCACGAGGTTGTCAATCTGCCGTCTTGGATCGAGAATCTGCGTTGGGAAAATCCTCTCCTCTAAGCGAGCCCGAGCTCTCGACTCCATCGCTTCCAGTCCTAGATAGGTCAAAGGAAGTAGAGGCCGTGGGATGTCGTTCACAGCGCCCACGATGATGAGGCCAGTGGTTTTGCATATTTAAGCATCCTGGTCATCCTCATGAAGCTGCTCGGAGTCGGCATTGACTGCTAGATAAGTTTCTAGCGTCCTCCCTTCGTGCTGATGTCTCCCGGGTAAGTATTAGTCTAGAGTTGTTTACTGATACAACTTCTTCTGGTTTGGCTACCTAGAAGGATTAAGAGTTATATCTTTCTATCTGAAAGGGAAAAGTAAAAGAGGGATTCCGACTAGCCTCCAGTGACTTACATCTTATATTAAGCTTATTAATTAATAGTTAATATAGAGTATAATATAATTTAACAAGTTGGAGGATCCTCGATCAAGAGCTTCACTAGGATAAAATTAGCGAGCAATGGAGAGAAACCTAACCCAGATTCATGTCAACGAGGTCAAGCAAAAGATTGGGAGCAAGAAGGAGCTCTATGACTTCCTCTCTCAAGAGTGCGGAGCATACCTGCCGAAGATGAACTGCTCCAACATCTACTTCTTCAGGAGCATCCTGACAGGAGAAAAGGAGGTAATTTCAGTTCGATAACTTTTATAGCACTTAAAGCGCAGCGATGTTATAGTAGCAGCAGTTCCGTAGATAGAAGGCCTGACTGCTGAGGACTTCCTCGATTATGCTCAGAGTCGGGCTTCTCTTCTCCGTTTTCTCCCGGACCAATGCGATTGGCTCCACTTGGATAAGAAGTGGATCACTGACATGCTACTTTCCCTAGACACTGACGGGATCAACCTGATGATACAGAAGGCAAAGATTGCGAGGCGCGAAAAGCTTGATCGGAGTCAGAACTCTATTGTCCACATGAAGCCGGAGTTTGCAAGCGCCCTTTCTAGCTCTATCACATTCAGCGGTAAGCTTCCGAAGAGTATGACAACTCTATAGTCTAGAAGGGTAGATCTGCCTATTTGATCAAGCAGAGCGCTAAGAGAAAAGAACGATCGGGACATACAGTTGAAGAGATCAAAGAAGCACCGAGCGCTACTAAGCGCAAGACGCAGTACATGCAAGAGAACAAAAGAGTCAGGGAAGAGATCGGACAGCTGAAGGATCAAGTAGATGACTTGCTTGGCTACAAGCAGCTGGTCTTTGATCTTCACGAAGGTGGGGTGATAGACATGCAGGGAAAGCCGCAGATAATCGCAGATACCTAATAGTAGATTGATTTGATGGAGTGAACGTTTTAATTGTTAATCCCTTAATTAAATTAACTAGCCGGTAACTTATTAATTTTATTTCGGAGGCCCCCATCATACTAAGATGGTGAGGCTGAAATAAATTCCCATCTCGACCAACTCTAGATATCACTCAAGCCAGCGGGGCGACGCCATACATCCCGCCGAAGCAAGCAGGTGAGATCGAACCCTCTAGTCATGGTCTGCGGCTCAGTGGGTGGGATCATCGACTCTGATTTACCGCCGAACGGGCTAAGTCCAAATGCCCTAACACCCTCTCTTTCCAAAACCCCGGAGGGGACCAGCGGGGAGTTTGATGCCACTGGGCCAAGGAGTCGTCTGATATGCCCCGCACCACACCCATGCGCTTAGCTTCCCACATGGACGGGTTTACTCGTCGATGGCGAGGATGTCGATGACTGGAGTCGGGCGGGGGATGAAATAGAATCGCCATGACAAGGTGAGGCTTTGATCGACCCTGCTTGATTAGGAGTGATGTTGCGAGGAACGAGAGATGGCCTTGATATGGCTCTCAACTGCCATAGTCATAGGCAACTTGGGGATGGTGGGCAAGGTGAAAGCCTGTCTGGGCATTTGGCGACCGGGCAGCTCCCTCCCTCTAGGGGATGGCTCTGGCAGTGCACAAGGAAGATGCGCAGCTACCCTCCCCTCCACATCCAGTCTGGAGGCCTCTTAATACTTTCGCGAACTGCCTGGACCATTTGGTAAGGATGGAGCCAAGGAGCAGCGATTGAGCCCTGGGAGGCCTTGAGCATCCGCAACAGCTTAACTAACGCTGATGGCTCGAAGATGGGTGGCCGCTTCGGCGAGAGCCACGTACACATGTCCCCGTTATTCCCGAAAGCCCTCTGGAAAGCTTAATTGAACTCATCGCGCACCAGAAGCAGAGACGGGCTGAGTCGAGTGGGAGAGGCCTAGGAGATCCTCACCATCTCATTTGCGGCGTAATGCCCGCTTGAAGGAGAGGAGATTCGACAGCCGCAAGCTTGGGATCCCCCAGCATAGGTCTCTTAGTTGAGCTGGTAGAGTTGTGTCAACTCATGGCGGCTAGAGCAAAGCCTTTGCCAAAATGAGATGAGTCGAGGAGATGATGTTCTTGACACTTACTTTCTCTTCTAAGGAGAGAGCTTGAGTATCGAGAGCATCCTTGGAAATATCCTCTATATACTGAATGGCTAGGATGAATTCTTCAGCAAGTCTCCGCTGAGTATAAGTCCTCAAGCTCATCTCAAAGGGTAGGATCTCTCAAAGCTGTGATTGACAGGCTCGACTATACCCGGGTCACTGGAGCTAGTCCGGGGAGATGAGGGAGAAAAGCTAGCCGGACTAACCAACCGCCGTTAGAAGGAGGGCCTAGGAGAAGTGCCGCGCCATGGTGTTACCCAATCACGCGCTTGGCGAGCCGGAGGTGCTCGAAGATGGAGGAATGTCTGCCGAGGAGTCACTTCATACAGCACTGAGATTGATAGCGGCTCGGAGTTGTGAGGAGGGAGACATTCTACAAGTCTGGCGAGATCCGCAAGGCCATGTCAACGAAGTGAGGGCCGGAGACTTGTGAGAGAGGTGTCGCGCATGCTGTCTTGAGGAGCAGATAAGCTGAGGAGACTGGCCATCGTCCTCTGCGAGTGGAGGAGTGCGCTTCATGCTCTTGAGAAAGCGGCGGCTCTCATGGAGTGTGAGGAGAGATGAGTTGGAAGAGAAAAGTGAAGCCATCAACGGAGTTGATTTGACCATGCATCTTCTCTATCCTCGAGAACTACAGTTCTGAATGAGTCGAGTACTTAAGATGAAGACCAGCTCGCATCTTTCATGTATCTCTCTCTGCTTTCTTGCCTCCCCGTTTGATTTAGAGATTTTAATTATATAAGTTAATAATATAAGGGGAGGCTCGTCAAACATGGCTATCGCTAATTCACAACCAAGGATGCTATTACGCTCTCGGCATGCATCAACTTCTCCACATCAGGAAGGAACCCTATCAGGTCAGTCAATACGCTGCCAGACGATAGGAGGTGAGAGCTAAGCAGCAACCGGCGATGGTGAAGAGCAAGAAAGCAGAGAGAGCGAAAGAGAGATATCGGAGCGATCAATGGTTTCATCTGAATGGAGCTCGCCATTTTTCAGATCTGACTTGGATATGGGGATCAGATCTAACGACTCTATTGAGCCTTTACACGTGCAATTAAATGTGCACATTTCTCATCACTTCTCACTCTCTCTCAACTTGGGTAACTGGGGTTTTGGGGTTTTGGGTTTAGAATAAATATTTTTCTCTTCTTAAAACCTATTATAATTTTTGTATAATTAACATGTTCAATATTTTTAATGATTAAAATATATAGAATTAATGTTGTTGAATAATTCTTAAATTATGAATGCTTGAGTTATTTGAGTGATTAAATATCTTAGGTTATGTGTAAATGAAATTGCTTACAGCAGGGCTTAAAACCTATCATATATTTGTTATTATAGGATGGGAGGTTTTAGAGACCTTTTTTAATTATTTGTGATGACTAATTAATAATTTTAATATTTGAAAGTTTGCTTTAAGCACAAGAAAGGTATTATTCACAGAGATTTGAAGCCAAACAACTTACCTGCCACTTTTTTACCTCCTATTGATTTCCATTCTTTCTACCTTCTATTTTCCATTAAATTCTTCACTATAGTAGAAAATTCTTACTTGCAATATGTCATAGAATAGAGTATTTCTGCTTTTGGAATTATAGAGTATATTTCAGTAACGAATTTAACAAAATTTATTTTAAATTCAACAGCACTTAAAACTATTAAAGAACATTTTATTATTACCTTGGTACAGAGTCGGACTTCTGCCAAAGAACATTGCTCTTTGCTAAAGGATTTTATACATTCGACACTTAATACTTTAAATAACCAAAATTACATTTCATTCCAAAAAATTATTAAACTACATTTAAAAAAATAATAAAATTTTGAAATACTTTTTTTTAAAAATCGATAAAATAAAAGTTAAAAATCATCCTTATTTATAATTAATATTTTTTAAATTTAGTTTGAAATCAGAAGAATATTTCCATAGAGCTCACTACATTATAGCAGGGATTTTAAATGTTTTAAAAAGTTATGATTTCTAAATTAAAAAATCATTTAATACTTAATGAATGTCGAATGATTTTAATTTTTTATTGAAAAGTAAAAATATATAAGAGTAAAGTTAAATATATAGATGGAATTTTAAGGTACAAAACTATGATATTTTATTTTAATGTGAATTAATTAAATTATAGGTTTATTGTTTAAAAGAAAACAAAATAAATATATTTGAGTAAGCTCTTATTTCTGAAACTCCAAATTCACTTAAAATTTTTATTATGAATAAATTTATGATAATTTGAATAAGTTTAAAATGATAAATGAAAGGTATTTAAATAGATACTGGTATACTGAATTAGTTCTTAAATTCATAATGAATCTCCTTGGAGTCAATCCTCCTGACTAAAATATAAATTAAGCTACATTTAGAAGTAAACTGTATCCTTTAAGTCTAAAATATTATAAGTTTGAGGTATTATAAAACAATTATATTCACGCTTAAATTTATTTTATATTTTTTATTTAGCATTAATACATCCAGTATTGCTAAATTCAATAAAATTCAATTTAAAATATGCTTTGAAGCATCATAATTTATGTTTTGAACTAATTAATATATTTTGCAATATATAAGTTCTCAACTATATCGATTTAGCTTATCTTTACAGTTCTTATCAGATTGCCATTGGTTGAATCGATTATCATAACTCCAAAAGTATATCCAATTATCACAAATAACTTCTAACTATTCAGGAAGGTTAAATCGGGATAAAGGGTAAAAAACAATTAATCTTTTTTAACCTTTTAAAACTAAAAAAAATAAAAGGGGCAAATTAGATAAAATTTTAAATTTTTTTTAGATTTCTCAAACCCAGAGCTGAGAGGCTCGTCGATGGAACCTACTAAAATTTCAAGGAAGCCACTAGTATAAATTTTCATTATATTGGCAGAGCTCTTAGCATGGGGAAATTGAGAAGTAAGAAATCTCTCCGCGCTCATCTCTTACTTTCGGGCACCTTTGCTACTTGTTGATGAAGCATATATTCCATCCTAGTTCCCAGAAAAAAACTTGCTAAGGGCACTCTCAGAAAGATCTATCGCTCTTACTGTGTGAAGTTCAAGGTTACAAAAATCCAGTACAGTTTGAGCATAAGGAAGTTGGAGTAAATATTGAGGACATATCTTTTACAGAAAGATCCTGAGTTTAGATAGATAGAACGTAAGCATTATCTATATTGACGAGACCATCTTCAAGCCCTTTCGTGCAACATTAGATCTTTGGCTAAGCCTTACCATAATTAGGACTCTCAAAAAGGGAATCAAGTAGGACACTATGGCAGCTCTTGTAATGTTCAGCGCTTCAGCCGGCCTCGAGGGCTTTGCCTCCGTGAGAGGTCTTTTTTCAGTGTGGAAAAATTTGCAAACCAAAAGAACTCAAAAGACATTCTAAGATTCATTTAAGAGTCAAAGGCTGCTTTTAGCTACTAAAAGGTAGCAAAAAGTATGTGTGCAACGTCTGCCCGAAAATATTCCTGCATTCCAGAGCGCTCGATTTCTAAAAGAACATCTGAAAAAACATCGAGAGAGGAACATCTAAAAAACGGATGTTCTCACATTTTCATACAAACGCCTAAAGAAAATGATAATTAAGAAGCCAATGAACTAGGCAATTCATAGACTGTAAGTGAACCGATGTCAATTAAAATATTATTTTGTAATGATAAGCTCAAACTACTGTGAACGAGAAGTAACTGGATGCGAAGCAATAACTCATGCAGCGTTGCCAACTTTATTTCGAAGAGGAGGTCAAGCAGAAGCAAAGCTCTTCAAAACTGAGTTCTTTTCATCTACACTCCAATATGGAAAGGCAATATGGCATAGTCAACTCAAGCAAGTGTGAGAAGTTTGCAAATAAAATTTACAATTCGGTTGAATCTCATTATAATGATTAAACACATAGCGACCTTGACTAGCTTTTCTTAGCTTCCCAGACTCTGTGGAAAGGATAAGATACATCGCGCATTCTTAAGCAAAAATCTCTTAAGGAAAGATGCCTCGGCCTTTATGAGATCGTTCTAAGATTTCAAATTTGTCTTTCACTTAAACAGCAAAGGGGTCGAAGGAATTGACTCTCTTAAAAAAAATATACATTTGGAGGAGGAGTTTTATTAATACCAAGACTATGTCCATACTTTTGCATAGTTCACGAAGGCCTCAACTTACATGCTCTCGAGGTACTAGAAACTATGATAACTATAGTAAAAGGTATCCATAGCCAAGAAGACACCCACAGATGCTTGAATCCAACATACTTTAAGATCAAATGGCCGAGCCCTCCCAAGGTTATCTAGGGGAATTTCGAATATGCATCAACCCCAGGCTAAACTAGCATTGAGTTGAACTATCAACAATCCCATGGATCAGATATCGTGAAACAGCAGATAGTGGCAGTCAATACACCTGCTCGATGGGTCTCATAATTTGCACTGGCTTCTTAAAGAGCCCCTTGCTCTCTATCAATACTAAGCATGGCTGGATGAAGCGAGCGCTACTCTTCAACTCTCTGCGGCCTAAGTACTCGTACTTTGATAAGTGGGTCATGTAGTCCCTATGAAATTTCAATGACATCAACCTAAAATTGCAAGACTTGCTAGAGAATTTAAGAAGTCTTTATATAAAGCCGTGTTTTTTGTTTTTGTAGATTAAGTTTTATTCTCTATTTTTTTTCATGATTATCAAGAGATGTTATCCCGTTAACCGTCTATAAATAAGTCGAACCAGATATCACGTATTTATAGTATAAAAATATAGTAAAAAAGAAAGATATTATAAAAATATTCTTCAGTATATTATTTGATATTTGTTACAATGTAATATAGAATTAGAATATAAATTTATTTGTTTATACTTATTCCAGATGACTTTGTCATTGAGTGTATTTACTGCAGTCAGAAATAAAAATTGAAATGGGCTGTAGATATTTCTATTATAGTTATTTAATTTAAAAATATCTTTTTATTTTATATATTGACTGAATAGCATCTAACGAATTGAAATTTCCTCCGTAGAACACTCTCTCTCCATTTTGTGAAGATGTTATATCCACCATTAAGTAATCACCAGTAGTTCCAAAGCCAGTGTAAATCGGATATTTAGGCTAAGTGCAGTCCAATCCTTTCCTCATCTATAAAGACAGAAAGAGAAGAAGTATAATAAGTTAAGAAACCGATAAACTACTTCGAACCATTTAGAACAATTATTTTTAATAAATTTAAGGCTTCAATGAAATAAGGTGAAAATTTTCAATATTAATTACTTAACTCTTTTCAAGTTATTATTTACTTTTGTGTTGAAAAATAAAGCATATTTAAATTTAAAAATATCGTTAGATATTTTAAAAATGAAAACATATTAATATTAAAACATAAAATTTTACGATAAAATATCGCTGAGTTATATTAAGTTCTATATTTTAATATCAGAGTAGGGAAAAATAAATAGATAAATTTATTTAATAAAGTGAGAAAAATGGTTGAGAGTTCAAGCAATTCTGCAGAGTTAGATCCTAAGTACAACTTGTTCAAAATGAGTTCTGCTTTAATGATACAAAAGA